>DF358625.1:59333-120322 GCA_000787875.1 Solanum virginianum
TAAATGGGGGGGGGGGGGTTTATGATTCAAAAACAAAAGTAAAATTATGACTATACTACTATACGGGAAAACACTCAATTTTAGGGACAACTTAGGAATTGTGTTCCCTATGGTTTGTTGACTCGATTACCCTAGGTAATATAACCACAATTGAAGAGTCACGCAGCACGGTAACTTAGGTTCTTACATCCCTCTTGTGAAGGTGAAGGTCAAATTTCACTATGGCGCTTGGTCAGCAACCATGGCATGCCAACTAACTATTGCCAATTGTCCCAGTCAACCTCTCCTTGGTCAGGTTTGGTTGATTAGATGAGAAAACATCAATCGAATCTTGATATTTAAATATGTATAAACTCCCAGTCAACCTCTCCTTGGTCAGGTTTGGTTGATTAGATGAGAAAACATCAATCGAATCTTGTCATCTACTTTCCCTTTCCTATTCGTCACCATCTTGGTCGGGATCGTGGTAGTAGGCAAGGTTTGGTGTTGGCCACCACCAAACAACAATCATAATGAAGGAAAATAGACAGTACATGTGAAACTCCAATCATAGAAATGCAATAAACCTAGGTCATCTCAAGTCAACTATCCATGGTTCCCACAACCCTAAGTTGTGGGTACTTAGCTACTCATGGCTAAGGCAAAACACACAAAAATGTAAATAATAGAATAGTTGAGAGTTTTACGAACACCATGAAAAGTAAAGACACCACAAGTTGCAAAATGCAGAAGCTTGATTCATCAATAATGAGTACAAGGCAAGATTTGCAATCCCTAAAATGGGTTTCCCAAGAGAGAACAATAACCACTCTAAAAACTAAGAAAAGATTCAAAAGATGATTGTAGAATGTCTCCTGGTCGAACTCCTCCTCTAAAAATCTAACTTAAACTATATATAATATTTACAAAATAACCTTAGAATTTACACAGAAAATATAGCTGGCAGCTGATATGTCTCACAGGTACGTCTCGTAAGATGACCTACAAGTCATAGTCGGGGTCTCATATCAGGTTCTTAACATCTTGGACTAAACTGGTATGATCCATAGGTATGAGTCGTTGCTTGAGCTATGACTCATATGTTCCTCTCGTAGTCTTGGCCTTCAGTTTTTGGTCTAACATTTTGGCTCTCTGATTCTTTCTACGAGTCCACCTATATAAGTCGTACTGAGACTTACGACTCATAGGATGGCCTCATAAGAGTGACCTCCACTTAGCAGATTTCTGAATTTTTGGTCTCTAATTCTTGGTATGACACACCCTACGACTCATAGCTTGGGCTACGACTCGTATGTGTGCTCGTATGTCCTAAGGTTCAGCAAAATCTACAACTTTTCTTCAAAATCATGCCACCCTAACTTTTCTGCAAGAAAAACACATAAAAACTATGGCCTCAATCAAGGTTCACATGTTCAAGGATAGGCCAGGGCCAATATCAAGGTATTTCATCAAACAAGATTAAGCTAGCAAGGTATCAAGAAAGGATGAGTATATGAGAAGCTCAATCGTTTGGAACAAGGGATTCACTCGCTCATCTGGTGGTTCATTTAGGCCAAAAGTGGTTTTACTCAAATAACAAAGGCCTAAGATCCCTTCCATATCCACCACATCACCAAATCAATTTTAGAGTAACAAGGCAAGTTCTGGGTCCATGCAAGATGTATGAATACAGCAAATTAAGCTCACAACACACATGGCAATTGCATCCACAATCAAGTATAGACTCACAAGTCATGCTTTCAGTCTCAGCTTACCTTCACAATATTAGCACAAAATGTTGTCAGATACTCAAAAATATATGAATGCATCAATAATCACAACCTCAAAAATTTTGAGGGTACCCAATTTTTCTTCAAAACTTTAAAAACACATCTAAAAATTATGCATATGCCAATAGATAGCACTACTATGAATTTACAGATTATCTACACTACCTAAACATGCTAATTCAACAGAAAATTAAACATCCACAAGGAAAAGAAAGCACGGCAAGAAAACCTTGGGATCAAAAATAAGGGAAGTTATGGACTTGAGGCTACTCAGACTTCACCAAAACATGATACTTTGTCCTCAAAGTAAAAACACAAACTTAAGATGAGAAAATGAAAATATAACATAGATATATAGACATTAAAAACTAATAAATAACAAAACTAATATTCGAAACCCAACATACGAACATTATCTAATAAAAACATCCAAAAACCAATAGAAAAATAATATTGTCAAACACAAGGATCTAATATCTATAAACCAAAATAAGAGCTAGGGTCAAGAGGGGAAAACATCATAGTGCTCAAGCACCAATCTATAATGCTTGGAGTAAAACATATTTGAAAAATAACCACACTTACATAGCTTGTTTAGCCCAATAAGGTGACTGACAACTTATATTATATCGTCATGATGTTCCTAGGGTTGTATCGCCTCCTTAACTGCCTGGGTTGTAGCTACTCCTAAGGTACCCTCTCCATATGGGGTATGCTCCTCTCTATCTCTCTGAATGGCCAGTAGTAGTGATTCCTACATCACCTCATCTGGTATGGGCTCCCCCTCAGGTCTCAATCTCTGTCGGGTCGGCTGTGGATTATTGTGCTCGAGGGGCCTCTTCCCACGGGTGTCTGGACGGTCGGTGAGCTAATCAAATGCCTTATCACCTACTGGTGGTACCTCTGGAGCTGGAACAGGGGTTGCTAATATTTGTAATAAGTCAGCCTTGAACTTGGCCAACTCCTTAGTAACAGTGCTCGTGTTGGCGAGCCTAGCTCCCTTAAGCCTCTTGAGGACTCTAGTCTCTAATGAATCGATTCGAGCATCCACCGCTTGAACTCTCTTATCAATTAAGTCTCAGGTGAATGTCTTCATCGTCTCCTCGGAGTCCAAAATAGTTTGATCAATCAATGGGCGGACCCGTGCTGACAACTCACGTAGCCTACCCTCTACTATAGCCACCCTACTTAATAAAGCCTGAAATGCAATAACAGAGAAAATAGGGTCAACCTGTAGACTCAATCTCAACTACTGGTGTAAGCTCTGTAATAGCCGGAGTAGTGCCGGTAGTAGCTAGAGGTGAACCTGGAATCTGAGGCTCTACCGGGAATGGCTCTGGCATAGGACGTGGGATAGCTCTTTGTAGGGCTATTGGGTTTTCATCAGCCTTGATAAGGCTATAGTCCATCGTATGCAAAGCCTCTACATAAGGGTCCAAGTGGAGAGAAACCTGCACACCAGTTTCCTTGCATATTTTATGAATTAGAATGGGGAATGGCAATTCTTGTTGAGTGCGGACTGCTAACTCATGGATCTGTTCTGCCATTATGTGAGCTCATTCAATGTTATACCTTGCCAAGATGCTCACAATAACATGACCCTCTCTAATGTGATCATATTATCCGTGAACATGGGCCAGATGGACCATCGGATAATAGACCACCAAAACTTTGCCCTAAGTGAGAGATAGACCTTTAGAATATGCTTGGCATGGTTTGTAACCCATATCGGCTCAACACCTTCCTTGAAAATTTAACCAACTATCTACCTTAATAACTCCATTCTCAACCTGGCATCTTTTTTATTAACTGCTTTTCTCATGTCTGCCATCCGATGATCATATTCTACTGTGGAGTGTAGAGCTCTATAATTAGGTCCGAATTCCACCCTTCGAATAGTTTCTGCTGAGATGTCAACAACCTCACCCCTTACCATGACTTCACCCAACTGTGGTGCATCAATAGGCTTCATGCTCCTCAAATGGTTGCCATGTACAGTAGCATAGTAAGACGCACAGAATTCTTGGATCAGGTAAAGATTGTACTTCCCCAGCACTTGTGACAAGCATCCTAACCAATGGCGGTCAATATTAGCTTCTGAACCTGGCACACCTTTCAACCCTGAGTCTTTCAACCTTGCTTCCTCATGAAATCTCTGCACCGGCCTCCCTCGACTCTTAGGCTCTAGTCCATTATCATAGATCTCTTTCATTCCAGGAACATACCATTTTGTGTGTTGCGGATCGGTGGAGGTAACGATGTAAGCAGAATCAGCTAGTTGTGGAGGAGCGGTCTCTTCCGGCTGAGCCTGAGACTCTTCAAGAGAAATAGAATCAGAAGTGGAGTCATCATCACCTAACCTGTCTTCTTCACCCTCCTCATTAGACTAGGAGGAGTTATCCACTTTAATCGGTATTCTGGTTGAGTGTGATCATGTTAAGGGCACGTTAGCCTCAGGGTCAGGGTGCACATTCATCTCTTCTGTTGATTGCTCCTCCTTGGAGGACTCATCCCTTAGGCGATGAACAGAAATAGAGGCAGTACCTCTTCGACCTCTTGAAGACATTATCTCTGGAAAATTTTCAACGTGTTAAAGCATGAGACCCATGATATTTTATTTCAATCAAACAAGTAACAAATCAAACAATCAAATAAGAACATTAAGATTACTTAAGTAAAACCAAACTGAATCAGGTGCAGGGTTGTAGATACGAGGTGCAGTGAAATGAAACTCTGTATGAAGGGACATGAAGAGCTAAAAGACTTTAGTCTTTTAATATTCAAAATGATTCGCCCTTTTAAATTTTGCATACCTGAGCACTACGAACCCCATTTATGACTCACAGGGGACCCTATAAATTGTAAGGTTGGCTTATAATGTGTGTGCTAGCTTCTGGTATCACTATTTTCCTCTACGAGGCATGAATACAAGTCATAACACTCACTACGACTCGTAGGCCTGCTTGTAGAAGCTGCATCCAAGCATAATTTTTCCATTCTTTAGTTCTTGGTTTGTTCTTGCAACCTATTACTTAAAATACACCAAAATACCAATTGATACAACTATTTCAAAGTCTCAACAGTCATAACAAAATACTAAATGACCAACCAATAAGTTAAATATGATAAAATATCTCAAAATAAATCAACACATAAAAGATTCTTGGGTTGCCTCCCAAGAAGCGCCTTGTTTAACGTCGTGGCTCGTCTATGCCATCACGGATAATCAGATTTCTACATGAGTTCCATTGCTGCTCCTTTTACCCTTCCTTTATTCATCTTGCATTGTATCTTGTTGTGCAACAAGTTTCTCTATCCTATCACCAAGACTTTGCATTGATATAGTTTGTTGTTCCACCTTGTAGTTATATTTGAGGACATTAAACTTTATCTTCCGGATGATATCATCTTGTTCATTGACCTTGGTCAAGATTATCAGCTTATTAGTGATGCAATGCTACTATGGTAATCTCGGTTAATTTGCCATATTCTCACTCTTGGGTTTACTTAAGGTACCCTTCAACTCACTATTGGATGGTTCGGCTTGTCCGCGAAAGGGTTGGTAGACTTGGGTAACTGCAGATAGCTTATTCATATGCTCGGTGGTCTCATTAAATGATAGTCTTATGAACTCCCAACAGTCCCCTCCAAACAGAGCATCAGCCTGCCCTTGTTACTTAAAGGTTAATACTCGGTAAAAGCTAGATGCCAATTCATCATCATTCAAACCATGATTTTGATTCGCTGCCAAGCACTAGCTGTATCTTTCCCAAGCCACTACCAAAGGTTCTCCTAGCACTCTTTTGAAATTACAGATATTGTTTTGTATCTTTTGCTTGTTGGACTCCTTATAGAAGTTCATAAGGAAGACTCTCTGTACTTCCCCCCAATTAGAGAAAACATCATGTGGGAGAATTGACCACCATTCTGCAGCTTCACTCCAGAGAGTCATGGGGGAAACCTAAAGAGCCATGGCCTCCCAAGCAGGATGTCTTATCCCAAGGACCTCCCTCAACATTTGAGTGAAATTCTGTAGATTGATTTAGGGGTCTTCAGACTCTTGCCCATAAAATAGAGCACGCCTCTGCAAAGTTTCCAACAAGTCATTTACAATGTAGAGCTTTTGTTTAGTCATAGTGCCAGCCAACCTGCACCTAAAATTTACTAACAAAAACAAACAAAAAATATAAAATATAAGAGAGTTCAAAAATCAACACTAGAACTAACTAATAGTGAAATCAAATCAAACCCTAGTCGTATTCCCTGGCAACAGGGCCATAATTTTTTGACAACTGATATTATATCATCCTGATGTTCATGCTCCAGTAAGAAACCAATCGTTGTCAGCAATTAACCTAACCAAAGGTCAGGATCGAATCCACAGGGAATACAGGGCTTGACTACAAGACTTCACTACTAATCATTTCAAGCATCAGTAACTAAAATCCTAAATGGGGGGGGTTGTGATTCAAAAATAAAAGTAAAATTACAACTATACTACTATACGGTAAAACACTTAATTTTAGGGATAACTTAGGAATTGTGTTCCCCATGGTTCGTTGACTCGATTACCCTAGGTAACATAACCACAATTGAAGAGTCGCATGCAGGACGGTAACTTAGGTTCTCCCAGCCCTCTTGTGAAGGTGAAGG
This sequence comes from Solanum virginianum, assembly GCA_000787875.1. NCBI lineage: Eukaryota > Viridiplantae > Streptophyta > Magnoliopsida > Solanales > Solanaceae > Solanum > Solanum virginianum. Next base: position 65,756 of record DF358625.1, read on the forward strand.
TCAAATTTCACCATGGCCCTTGGTCGGCAACCATGGTGTGCCAACTAACCATTACCAATTGTCCCAGTCAACCACCCCTTGGTCAGGTTCGATTGATTAGATGAGAAAACATCAATCGAATCCTGTCATCTACTTCTCCTTTCCTATTCATCACTACCTTGGTCGAAATCGTGATAGTAGGTAGGGTTTGGTGTTGGCCACCACCAAACAACAATCATAGCCCACAACCCCAAGTTGTGGGTACTTAGCTACTCATGGCTAAGGCGAAACACACAAAAATGCAAATAATAGACATAGTTAAGAGTTTTACCAACATAATGAAAAGTGAAGACACCACAAGTTGCAAGCCCCATAAGCTTGATTGATCGACAATGAGTACAAGGCAAGATTTGCAATCTCCAAAATGGATTTCCCAAGAGACAACAATAACCTACTCTAAAAACTAAGAAAAGATTCAAAAGATGATTGTAGAATGTCTCCTGGTCGAACTCCTCCTATAAAAACCTAACTTAAACTATATATAGTATTTACAAAATAACCCTAAAATTTACACAGAAAAAATAGTTGGCAGTTGGTAAGTCTCGCAGGTACGACTCGTAGGATGACTATGAGTCGTAGTCAGGGTCTTGTATCATGCTCTTGTCATCTTGGACTAAACTGGAACGACCCATAGGTATGAGTCATTGCTTGAGCTACGACTCATATATTCCTTTCATAGTCTTGGCCTTCAGTTTTTGGTCCAACATTTTGGCTCTCTGATTCTTCCTACGAGTCCATCTATATGAGTCTTAGTGAGACTTATGACTTGTAGGATGGCCTCGTAGGGTGACCTCCACTTAGCAAATTTTTGAATTTTTGGTCTCTCATTCTTGCTATGACACACTCTAAGACTCGTAGTTTGGGCTACGACTCATAACTGTACTTAGATTATCCAAATACCTTGTACTATAGGGTGAGGGATATAGCAGTAGTCATAACCCCTTCTAGTAAGTAATGGGTAGTACATGTGATAATGAATAGCACATGAAGGTAGAAGGTAGTATAGGTCATAACCACTACATGTGTGCATGAGATATACATCACCTTACATCGCATATGAGGGTAAGGTGTACCACATAGTTCATAACCCCTTCGTATGAGCACATTGCATGATCTCAAATTATATACGAGGGTAAGGAGTACAACATAGTTCATAATCCCTTCATGTAGATATGAGTAAGTGAGTAGCATTGATTTGTACATGAGGGTAAGGTGTACAACATAGTTCATAACCCCTACATGTAGAAATTGGCCTTGTACTAGGCGATAAAGCATATAACATAGTTCATAACTCCTTCTAGTAGGCTTCACAATTCACAAGAGCATAAACTTTATCATAAGGACCTCATAACGCATCAACCATTCCCAAAAATACAATGAACATGAGAGCCCAACACTTCACTTGCAATACCATAAGTGTTTTACATGATTTAAACACACATATATACATTCTTTTCATCACCATAAGCCACTTGACTCATAAACCATGCAATAGACCATCAATAACTCAAGAACCCTAATTCGAACATTTTATCAAACACTTGACGGGTGTGTAGTGCTACTATAAAACCATGCAATTCAAGATTGAAATCATGCTAGAAAATTCAATGTAAAACCATTAATAGATACTTGGTAACATCCTCAAGCAATATACATCAAACCCTTCATCAAATCTCACAATAAATCTTAGATTCACAGCTAAAAAATGCTAAAACAACCATAATTTCATGAAACCCGAATATAGTCTACAGTGAAATTCATAATAGATAAGACTCATGAGTAAATCAACTTTAAATCATGCAATTTTAGGTAAAAGAGAGCTTGGGTATCATGGGTGAAAGGAACCCATAAAATAAATCCACATACCTTGACTTTGGAGAATCCGTGAAGAAGATTAGAGATGGAGACTTGAAGCTTGAATGAGAACCTTAGGATCCGGATGAGTTTTGAGACTTGGAATTTGGAAATGAAATATTGTCTAAGTGTTTGAGAGAGTATTTGGGAATGTCTTGGATGATATAAGGGTGAAACAAGGCTAAGTATAGGTATTTTCACTCATGGCAAGGCTTAGGCCCAAGACCAAAAGTCTTGGACCAAACATGAAAACTGGCACCAAAATAACACAGAGGCGTCTCACGCCACAAACCCGCACCACACACTGGAAATTGTCACTTCAAAATTTTGGATTTTGCTATGGTTACTCTAAAATCGTAGTTAGACCCATTTCCCACTCAATGTTTCCCTTGAAAAAGAATATGAAATCAAATTTTTTATATCACGCATAGATTTTGAGATATATGTAAATTACGATTTGGGGCACTTTCGAGGCACATTTTCAGGCACTTTCTAGGTCATTTCAATATCTCCCCCTTGGAAACATTCATCCCCGAATGTCAAAGAAACGTACATGAGAAGAGTAATCATGAACAAATCATCCCCAACAAGAATGCAGCAACACATTTAAAACACCATTTTCAAAATCTTAACACAAGTGTCAAAATCATTATGAACTTGTCAACATAAACATGAATGCATGCAAGTGACATGGGGGCTAGAGCATAAGACTAGGAATCATAAAAGGACTTGATGTGTTATCATAAGCCTAAATAGAATGAAAGAGGTAAGGATATTGCTTTCCATGCCCGCTTCGGCTCCTTGAGAGATGCTACTGACTTGATGATTCTTCTAAAGAGCCTTTACGGACACTACACCCTTATTAATCAACTTTTCCACCTATTCATTCAATATTCCCATCGAGACGTCCTCCTAAGCCAACTTATCCTCCACAGCACCCACAACCTCAAAGAGTTCTATAGCATTAGAGTCACCAACACATCCCTTTCAACCTAGAAGCATGAAAAACCGGACGAAAGATACCCATACCCATAGGCAAGTTCCCATTTGCATGCAACCTTACCAAGCTTCTTCAACATTCTATAATAACCCATAAACCTTAAACTCAATTTCCTTCCTTGCCATCCGTACCACACCCTTCATGGTGGGACTTCCAAGTGAACCAAACCATCAACACAAACACCTATAGCCTACCTTAGTATCTAAAGACACCATCTCCCCCTTCGGAGAAACCTCCACTTTACTATCTCTTACCCAGGTCTTCAATTCTAACAAAGCGGTGTTAAGATCTTGCTTGACTGGGCCTCTTTAACAAAAAAGGATTTGGAACCATCAAAGCCACTACACCACCCTTCTCACTTCAACCAATTTCACTTCCTTCGAAATTCACAACATCACCCTTAAATGATTCACAAGCTCTTCCTCACTTTCAAAAATAACCCGACACATCATTACCAAGAACCACCACAATAACAAGATAGGGATTAAAGACCCTATTCATGAGAGAAATAGTCATAACCGGTGCATAAGTCAAACCAAGAGACACTACCCCAAAATTTAAAATATCAAAAAGGACATCAAGGACTCATTGACCATCGAAATAGGCCTAATAGAGCTAACTTAGGTTCAACACCCCCAACTCTTACAAGATGATAAAGGCCATGTAACCCATCCATTCTAAGAATAACATCAAAATCCACCACATCTAACCCAACAAACAATAAGTCAAGACCTAAATGCAACATGACCACGGAATAATTTCCATATACCTTTCTAGCAACAATAGACTCACTAATGGGATAGACACCAAAAAGTCCACATAATAATCTGGAACACACACATGAAGCCCACTAGCAACAAAAGGAACAATGAAAGGAATAGAGACACCCGAAACCTCCCATGCATAAACATCAAGGTCAAAAAAAACTTCAACATACCGGTAGCAACATCGGGCGCCTCATCCAACCCTTACCTACTTTGAAGAGTATAGAACCGATTATGTCTTGGAGCACCTCCTTGATCAATATAACCACCTTAGGCCTCTTGATTTATATGATCACCTTGACCTTGAGGATGATCCTCCTTGCCCTTATTCCAGACGTAAGGGCAATCAATAAGCTTGTGGCCTACTCTTCCACAACCATAACACATACTTGAATTCTTTAAGCATTTGCCATGATGCTGCTTTTCTCATTTTGGGCATTTTGGAAAACTCATCCCAACATCGTCACCTTGTAGCCTTGGTTTATCCATTCCTTCCATAGTAAGCCTCTTGTTTGGAGCACTAGAAGACCCTTGGACTTGAAACTCGTTACCTTGTTAGAATCGATTATCCCTAAATCAAGCCCTCTTGGACTCTTCACTCCTTTTCTTCCTAAGCTTCTGCACCTAAAGTTGCTCAGCATAGGTCATGAGGCAGGACAAATCCATATCATTAATCAACATAGCGGACTGGAATTCTTTACTTACTAAATCGGGGACACCTATCATGAACTTGTTCATTCTAGCCCTTGGGTCGGCAACCAAGTGAAGAGCATACTTAGAGAGTTGGTTGAACTTGAGGGCATACTCCCTCACACTCATTCACCCTTACTTCAAATTCATAAAACCCACCATTTTGGCCTCCCTAACCTCAAAAAGGAAGAACCAATTATGAAAGGCCTCCTTAAACTCCTCCTATAGAACCACATTATTATTTTCCTTCTCCTCCTTCCATTGAGTAAACCATATTTGTGCTAACCCCTTGAGCTAGTAAGTCATCAACTGCCTGATCTTCCAATATAACACCTCTAAAGGCCAATACCTTATAAATCTCATCAATTAACTCTTGTGGGTCCTCATCCACCTTTGACCCATAGAAATCTGGTGGGTTCATCTCATGAAGTCTCTCACCCTAGATCCTGGGGTAAGAGCATGAGGGGCTTGGGCCCCTTGATTGACATGATGGGCCATAGCTTGAGCTATCAAGGTGAGGGCATCCCCGAGCTCACCATGGGTCGATTATTCCTCGGGAGCGCAAACTCTTCTTCCTCTTATGTTAGGCATGATCAACTAGCATAGTAAAAATCAATTGTTAGAAGGGGGAACTTACTTCAACTCTATAGCACGACTTAGAACATGAAGAAGGAAAACATCTCTTAAAACGTCTTATAGCCTCCTACTCATAGTTGTGGCACGTAATACAACCATGAATAAGACTCTAATCGACGCGGTGTGTTGGACTCCGAGGATCTAACAACCTAGTGCTATGATACCAAGTTTTTCATGACCCAAGCCTAGGGTCTAGATGTGACACAACATATGGGGAACTAGAAGGGATCCCAACCAAGCCTCTTAACATATCATTACACATCTTTGATTGAGGGAGCAATAAACTATTATAAATAGGGATAGTCGAGGCTAAGAGACATCTTTCATAGCATATAACATCATATACTCAAGAAAGTCAAAGCTCATAGCATCAATAGATATCTTGTCCAATAACACCTTTAAACATAGAACTTAGCGGGGGCCAAGACAACCAACCAGGATCACTCTCACAGTAATGACAATAGATAATCCAAATATACTAGATATAATCTGAATATAAACATGAGAGAAGATAGATATTGTCCCTAGACATGAGGATCACCAAAAGCTAACTTGAACAATCCGTCTAGCCACGTGGAGGAGGATTAATAGGGGCTCTGATTCCTACATGGTGATATCATGTAGGCGTAGAGTATGCATTAGTACTTTTGAATGTACTAAGTATGTAGGATGCAATGCAACAAGAGATAGACAACATAATCGAAATGCATAATCATAGCAAGAGATAGTATATTAGCAACATGGCATGCATGAACAATACTTGGAGTAAAACATATTTGAAAAATAACCATACTTACATAGATTGTTTAACCCAATAAGGTTACATGCTTAGATCATCCAAATACCTTGTATTAAAAGGTGAGGGATATAGCAGTAGTCATAACTCCTTCTAGTAGGTAATGGGTAGTACATGAGATAATGAATAGCACATGAGGGTAGAAGGTAGCATAGGTCATAACCCTTACATGTGTGCATGGATTTAACTTAAATAAGCAATACATAATGAAACCCAAGTAGAAACATAAGTAAAATTGACATTTAAAGCATCATGAAATAATATATAACCTTATATCACATTTGAGGGTGAGGTGTACCACATAGTTCATAACCCCTTCATATGAGCACATTACATAACCTCAAATCATACACGAGGGTAAAGAGTACAATATAGTTCATAACCCCTTCATGTAGATATGAGTAAGTGAGTAACATTGGTTCGTATATGAGGGTAAGGTGTATAACATAGTTCATAACTTCAAGAAATTGGCTTTATACTAGAGGGTTAAGCATGTAACATAGCTCATAACCCCTTCTAGTAGGCTTCACAATTCACAAGAGCATAAACCTTAGCATAAGGACTCCATAACTCATCAACCATTCTGTAGAACACAACGAACATAAGAGCACAACACTTCACTTGCAATACCATAGGTGTTTTACATGATTTAAACACACATATATATTTATTTCATTACTATAAGCCACTTGACTCAAACCATGCAATAGACCATCAATAACTCAAGAACCCTAATCCAGACATTTTATCAAACACTTGGCAGGTGTGTAGTGCTAGTGTAAAACCATACNAGCAAGACTTCTTTAGAAGGACCTCCAAAAGTGAGAAGTTAATTGAACCCTAATACAGACTTTTTATCAAACATTTGGTGGGTGTATAATGCTAGTGTAAAACCATGCAATTCAATAGTGAAATCATGCTAGAACATTTAATGTAAAACCATTAATAGATACTTGGTAACACCCTCAAGCAATATACATCAAAGACCCTCATCAAATCTCACAATAGATCTTAGATTTATAGCTCAAAACATGCTAAAACAACCATAATTTCTTGAAACCACAACACAGTGTGCAATGAAATTCATAATAGATAAGACCCATGAGTACATTGTGCAATTTTAGGTAAAAGAGAGTTTGGGTATCATGGGTGAAAGGAACCTATGAAAGAAATCCACATACCTCAACTTTGGAGAATTCTTAAAGAATATTGGAGATGGAGACTTAAAGCTTGAATGAGAACCTTTGGATTCGGATGAGTTATGAGACTTGAAATTTGGAGATGAAATATTGTCTAAGTATTTGAGAGAGTATTTGGGAATATCTTGGATGATACAAGGCTGAAATAAGGCTAAGTATAGGTATTTTCACGCATGGGAAGGCTTAGGCCTAAGACCCAAAAGTCTAGGACCAAACTTGAAAACTGGCACAAAGTAACATAGAGGCCCGTCGCGCCATAAATGCACACCATACACTAGAAATTGACATTTTAAAATTTCAAATTTTAATCGGGAATTTTACCCCCTGAACAAGAATATAAAGTTGGATTTTCGATATCACTCATGGATTTTGAGATTAATGAAAATTATGATTTTGGGCACTTCTAAGGCACATTTTCAGGCACTTTTAGGGTCGTTTCACCTTTCTTATAGGCACGCCAATTTCAGATAGAATTTTCACATAATATCATATCACATTAAACTTCACCTTATGGGCACACCCATTTCGTATGAAGCAACCTTCCTTATGGGCACCCCCATTTTGGATAGGATTTTCATATAACCTATGTTAGGCACATAGTTAAAGAAAAGAGAGGGGACCCTCAATCCATCCGTGCTAATTCATCATCCCACAAGAATATATATACGTATATATACATGCTTTCAAATAGATAATAGTCAATTCCAATTCTTTTAATGCACATTTAGGCTTAAAAGTCAAATCGTAGTTCATATTCATAATATTCATGCATAGGAATAGCTCATTCACATATACAAAATAGTGTAAGCACCCAAAATGCTCAAAGAACCATAATCATAGACATATATGTGATCACATTTTAGGCATAACCAATATCTTATCCAAAAGTATATATAAACATAATTGGGCTTAACCCATTTCATAATTTTCCATAAAAACCATAGTCATATATGCATATGCCACGAATGAGGTGAGAATAGCATGGTTAATATAGATTTAACTTAAATAAGCAATACATAATGAAACCCAAGTAGAAACATAAGTAAAATTGACATTTAAAGCATAATGTGGATTACCCATGTACAAATCAAGCTTTAAAGAGGACATGGACTTTCAAAATATCATGATCTCAATGCAAACCATCATATTAGGGATTAGAGTATCTTAAACTCATAAATAAAGTACAGCCCATACATAAATTGAATTTAATAAATCATAATAATGAAAACTCATATTTAAAGTAAGCTTATATTCATGAAAATTACTTGAAAAGATTTAGGTCTCCTTGGTTGAAAGGAACCAAGGATCAAAACCCATATTCCTTGACAAATGAAGGAGTTTCAAGAGAAATTTGGACAAGAAATTACCTTTCCTTAATTTCCAAGTTTCCTGTCCACAAGAGTTCTAAGAGGGAGGCTTGAGAGAGTTTGATTCTAGAGACTAAGGTTTAGTCTTGAATTAGGGTATAGAATTAGTGTAGGGGAGGTTTTGGAATGTAAAGGGGGGTTTTAAAGGTCTTAAAAAACCCTTGGGGATGGGTCAAAATATCAAAAACACCCAAATAAAATGCCCCTTTAAATTTTACCAGAAACCTCTCACGACTAGCTTCACAGGTCATAAAGCTTTTCACGGTCCGTAAAGGCACGCTGTCTAGCCTAGAGAGATTCTATGAAAACAAGCATAACTCTTACTCCGAACATAGAATTACGTGAAACAGGATGCGTTGGAAACCTAATTCAAAGGGCTTCAGTTTGATAGGTCGTGGGACACCCAGTTCATTTTGTATTAAGAGATATGACCATTTAAAGTTGACCTTTGTATCGGTACTTGTGAAAAACTTAGCCAATGGAATTCCTTTGTACTTGGGTTGATGTAAGAGACCCATGATGACATTAAACAACATCAACAAGCTTGAATTAAGGGCTTGAAAGTGAAGTTAGCTTGAGCTTGAAGATCCCATACTTAGAATTTTTCAACGAAGTCACCTTTATGGGAGCCACATGGGTCGTGTAGTGTCACACAGGCCGTGACACTGCCCGTACCCCTCTCCTTAGAAAATTTCCATGATCAAGTTACTAGACAGTGATTCCATATATAGAAAAATTTCACTCTAGAAGCGTTACGAGTGGCCACACTAGTCGTGACACCCCACAAGAACCGTGAACTCAGCCGTGTGACCATACTTGGTCCCAAAATTATGGGATTTCAAGCCAAGGCCACCATACTGTCCGTGAAGTGTCACATGGACCATGAGGGGTCTAAGTGTAGTGTGCCTTAGTTTAAAACTCCACTCTTAAGGGTCAAACATCTTCCATAGGCCAAGGACTACTCCAAGAAAGCTTCACACAATTCGTAGAGCCCCATACGGACTGTATAGGCTACTATGGGGTGTCACCTTAGTCCAAAACTTTTTAAAACAAAATTTCCAAGATCTATTAAAGTCGTACAAAGTTTAGGTCCTTACATTATCTCCCTTTTGGGAACATTCGTCCTCGAATGTGCTAGAACAAGGCTTGAAAGGCTTGACTTAGAATATGAAACGTCCAAACACAAGGTATAAAGCATAATTCATCATTTGAAAATCATAAAGTCTTTAAAACCCATATCAAAACATATTCAAATCATTCAAAACATCATTCAAAAATTATTTTCATGCATATGTATGCATGTCATGTCATGAAACTAAAGAGTGGAATAATTAGGACCATTGGGAATAGGAAGAACATAATACCATAGGCTTGAGTAGATTAGAAAGGATAGAGGTATCATTGCATCATACTTGATTCCACTTACCACGTAGCACTTTCAATATGTTGATCCTTGTTACAAAACCTCTCCACTTGCCCATCCAAGATCTCAACCGAAATTTCCTCATAAGATAAGTTCTCCTCAACCTCCACACCTTCCAAAGGCATAATAGTACTAGGATTACCAAAAAATTTTCTCAACATAGACACATCAAAGATTGGGTGAATAGAACTCAAATCTGGAGACAAATCTAACCTATAAGCCACATTCCTAATCCGCTCAAAAATCTCATAAGGACCTACATACCGAGGACTTATCTTGCCTTCCTTCCTAAAATTCATCACACCCTTCATAGGTGAGACCTTCACATACACACCAATCACTAATACGAAACTCAAGGTCCATCTTTCAAACATCTAAATAAGACTTTTGATGACTTCAAACTATCTTCAATTTTACCTAACCAATTTCACTCTTTCCATAGCCTCCAACACTAAATCCGGGGCTATGGAAGTCATCTCATGTAACTCAAACCACCCTACCAAAGACCTACACCTTTTATCACATCAAGCCCCAAATGGTGACATACTAATACTAGCATAAAAGTTATTGTTGTAAGTTAACTCAATAAGTGGTACATGATCACCCCAATTAACCTTGAATTCCAACACACAAGACCTTGACATGTACTCTAAAGTTTGAATTATCATCTCAGCTTGCCCAATAGATTGAGGATGAAAAGCGGTATATACTTTAACTTCACCTCAGGGTCAAGCCCCTTTTAAGATGATTTCTTAAAGCGAGAAGTAAGTTGGGTAACACAATCAAACATAATAAAAGTAGGCATACCATCCAGTCTAACCAACTCCAAATTACATAACTTGGCATTATCTTCAACATTGAGAGTAGTCTCAACTAATAAGAAGTGAGCCGACTTAGTCGGCTGGTCAATAATAGCCCAAATTGAATCAAATTGCTTTCGGGTCCGAGGCAAACCAACCACAAAATCCATGTTCACCTCTTCCCACTTTCAAGTAGAAATTTCAATATCTTGAGTAAAACCACTAGGTCTTTGGTGTTCTACCTTCTCTTGTTGACAACTAGGGCATTCAGATACAAACTTGGCTATATCCTTCTTCATACCATGCGACCAATCTACCGAGTCTTTGGTGTTCTACCTTCTCTTGTTGACAATTAGCGCATTCGGATACAAACTTGGTTATATCATTCTTCAAACCAAGCAACCAATACACTTCTCTCAAACCCTAGTACCTCTTAGTAGATCTTGGATGAATAGAATAATGAGAGTTAAAGGCTTCACTCACGATCATATCCTTAAGACCATCAACATCCAAAACATAAAATCGATCTTGGTACCGAATTACACCATCTCCTCCTTGGCAGAAAACCTCTATCTTATTGGCAACCAACCTCTTCAACACAACCAACGATGGATCTAAATCATACTTAACCTTAACATCAACAACCACAAAAGATTCGGCCCAATTCTGAACATGAATACCTCCATCATTAGAGTCAACAAACCTAACACCCAATCTAGCCAAACAGTAAACATCTTTTGCCAACTCTTTCTTCCCTTCATCAAACATAAGCTACACTTCCCATAGATAGCCTACTAAGAGCATCAACTATAGTATCTGCATTGCCGAGTATGATATCATACACTCATGTCATAGACATTAAGGAGTTCCAACCATCTCATTTGCCTCAAGTTAAGATCCCTTCGAGTGAACACATATTGCAAAATCTTATGACCAGTGAAAACATCAACATGCACCCAATACAAATAGTGCCTCCAAATCATCAAGACAAACAACCACCGCCGCTAACTCAAGATCATGAATCAGGTAATTATACCCATGCACCCTCAATTGCCTTGACACATAAGCTACCACCTTACCATATTGCATAAGTACACAACCCAACCAAATCTGAGAAGCATCACAATACACCACCAACCCACCTAAGCCACCCGATAAAGTCAAAACAAGAGCCGATGTAAGCCGATCTCTTCAAAGTCTGAAAAATCTCCCCACACCAATCTGACCATACACACTTGGCCTCCCTTTGAATCAACATGGTCAATGAAGAAGCAACAGATGAGAAACCTTAAACAAACCTCCTATAATAACCAACCAACCCAAGAAAACAGCAAATACCTGAAGAAGCAAACTTGCCAAACAATGCACACCCTTCACCAACTCCCGTCTAACCTCATCTATAAGATCAGCTACAACATCCTCCTTGCCTGGATTGCATTACAAACCCAAAGTAAACTCTCCCTATCCGGTAGGGAGAGATGGAGATAGGAAATCTTAAGACACATCCTATAGCACGATAAGAATCATGAAAAAGTGAAACATTTACTAAAATGCCTTGTAGCCTCCTACCCATAGATGTGGCGCGCTTTACACCCATGAATAAGACTTTAATTGACACGGCACATTCGACTTTGAGGATTATTTATAAACCTAAGGCTCTGATACCATCACTCTCATGACCCGAACCTAGGGTCTAGGAGTGACATGGTGAATGGGAACACGAGAGTCCTAAAATAAGTCTCAAAGTATACATATTCATGTCATCTGTTCAAAAGCGCATACAAATAGTAAACACATAGTTTTAAAGGACGAAAAAGCAGGAATCATGCTATGGGGATATCATAGGGAAATGGAGTAACATGAACTCATATAGCACATAGCACGTAAAGACTAAGGGGCAGGTAAGTATGACTCACTCTATAGGAGAAATTCAAAACTTAAGATCTTTCACATCATACACATAATCATATCATAGTACTCATAATCAACCCACATAACGATATCCAATTGATAGCCATATCCATAATCAAATCTCCGAATACAACACTTAGCATATAAATGTACAAAAGTCTATATGATATCCAACAATGCCTCTAGACATAAGATGGGATAGGGGCCAAGACATGTCTTGGGCTCACCCTCAAAGTAAAATGAAAATAGGAAAATGATAAGGTAGATAGATGGTGGCTTGTCCTTGGAATATAGGATTCACCGCAACAAATATTTCAAATCTGATCTATCCATCGAACAGTGGATGAAAGTAGTCCCCGATCCCTACATGGTTATATGATGTAGGCAAAAATATGTGTTAGTATATTTGAATGCACTAAGTATATGGGCATGCATTTGCATATGACTTATCAAACCTGAATTCAATGTTAGATGACAAGGGCACATAATATAGAAAGAAGTATATCCAAAGAATAGTATAACAATATGTCATGAAACCAATAATGTATGAAATGCACAAATGCTCATATATAGTGGGGATGTCGCCTCAACCAATATGAGTAATACCAAGCAAGATATTACTTGGAATCACTATGAAAATGCTTCACAAGTAAAAAGGTGGTCTACTTTCAAAAGCTAAATCATACTTCACCTTACAGGCACCCCCATTTAGTATGAAGCAACCTTCCTTACGGGTACCCTAATCTTGGATAGAATTTTCACATAATATCATATCATATTAAACTTCATCTTATGGGCACCCCCATTTCATATAAAGCAACCTTTCGTACGGGCACCCCCATTTTGGATATCACATAACCTATGCTAGGCATATAGTCCAAGAAAGGAAAGGGGACCCTCAATCCATCGGTGCTAAGTCGTCATCCCACAAGAATACACATACATATATATACATGCTTTCAAAGAGATAATAGTCAATTTTAATTCTTTCAATGCACATTTAGGCACAAAAGCCAAATCATAGTTCATATTCATAATACTCATGCATAAGAATAGCTCATTCATATATACCAAATAGTGCAAGCACCCAAAATGCTCAAAGAGTCATAATCATAGACATATATATGATCACATTTATATCAGAACCAATATCCTCTCATAAATCATATGTATAAACATAATTGGGCTTAACCCACTTCATAATTTTTCATAAACACCATANNNTATATCAGAACCAATATCCTATCAAAAATCATATGTATAAACATAATTGGGCTTAACCCACTTCATAATTTTTCATAAAAACCATAGTCATGTATGCATCTGCCACGAATGAGGTGAGAATAGCATGGGTAATATAGATTCAACTTAAATCAGCAATACATAATGAAACCCAAATGGAAACATAAGTAAAATTTACATTTACAATAAAATATAGATTACCCATGTACAAATCAACCTTTAAAGGGGAAAATGCACTTTCAAAATATCATGATCTCAATGCAAACCATCATATTAAGGCTTGGAGTAACTTAAAATCATAAATAAAGTACAGCCCACACATAAATTGAATTTAATAGATAATAATAATGAAAACCCATATTAAAAGTAAGTTTAAATTCATGAAAGTTACTTGAAAAGATTTGGGTCTCCTTGGTTGAAAGGAACAAAGGATCAAAACCTACATATCTTGACAAATGAAGGGGTTTCAAGAGAAATTTGGAGAAAAAATGACCATTCCTTGATTTCCAAGTTTTCAATCCACAAGAGTTCTTAGAGAGAGGCCTGAGAGAGTTTAATTTTAGAGACTAAGGGTTAGTCCTGAATGAGGGTTTAGAATTAGTGTAGGACAGGTTTTGGTATGTAAAGAGGGGTTTTAAAGGTCTTAAAAATCCTTGGGGATGGGTCAAAATATCAAAAACACATAAATAAAATACCCTTTTAAAGTTACCTAGAACTTCTCACGGCTAGCTTCATGGGTCGTGAAGCTCTTCACAGTCCGAGAAAGCACCCCATCTAGCCCTAGACAGATTCTATGAAAAAGAGGATGACTTCTTGCTCTGAACTCAGAATGAGGTGAAACCAGATGCATTGAAAGCTAATTCAAAGGGCTTCAATTTGATACATTGTGGGCCACCAATTTCATTTTGTGCTAAAAAAGATGACTATTTAAAGTTGACTCTTCTATCAGTACTTGTAAAAAACTTAGCCAATGGAATTTCTTTGAACTTGGCTTGATGTAGGAGACCTATGATGGCCTTAAAATACATAAATAAGCTGGAATTGAGGGCTTGAAAGTGAACTTAGCTTGTGCTTGAAGATCCCATACTTAGAATATTTCAACAAAGTCACCTTCACGGGAGGCCACACGGGCCATGTAGTGTCACATGGGCCATGACACTGCCCATACCCTTCTCTTTAGAAAATTTCCATGATCACGTTATGAGACGTGATTCTATACTTAGAAAAATTTCACTCCGGAAGCCTTATAGGTGGCCACACGAGCCATGACACCCCACATAAGCCATGAACTTGGTCATGACCATATTCGGTCCCAAAATTATAGGATTTCAAGCCAAGGCTACCACACGGCCCACCACACAGTCTGTAAAGTGTCACATGGACCGTGAGGGTCCAAGTGTAGTGTCCCTTAGTTTAAAACTCCACTCTTAAGGGATAGGCTAAGGGCCACTCTATGGAAGCTCTACACGGACCATGTAGGCTACCATGGGGTATCACCTTAGTCCAAAAATTTTTAAATCAAATTTCCAACCTCCATTAAAGTCGTACAAAGTTTGGCTCCTTAACAACTGTCACAATTAGAGAGATTGAGTTCATGTATAGGTTTTGATATGTATTTTTCTTGGTTGGAAACAAGGGTATCCTCTGTCCTTATGCATCTCCATTTCCAAAGGCAACAACTTTGTCATGTCTTCTCTTATTTCACGGAGTATATGCCTATTTTCCCACTCATAATCTCAGTCTTTGTCGCTGTCTTTTGCTTTCTCAAACTTAGGAA
Source organism: Solanum virginianum (assembly GCA_000787875.1). Lineage (NCBI taxonomy): Eukaryota > Viridiplantae > Streptophyta > Magnoliopsida > Solanales > Solanaceae > Solanum > Solanum virginianum. Next base: position 81,254 of record DF358625.1, read on the forward strand.
TAGGGTCATCACTCCATAAGAAATCTGAGGGGATTAAGATAAGTCAGAGATCAAGAGGATATACAGGGGACACAACCCTATTGTATCCATTTTCATATCTTCAAAATTAAATCTAACATCATTCTTACATGTTTTTCTCAGAATAGCAGAAAGATATCCACCTACAGAAAAGCTTCAACTTAAATAAAATCCTTACTAATATCTGGAAAAGAAAAATCAAACAGCAATAGTGCAGAAGTGCAAGTGTACAAGAAATGTAAGAATAAATTATTAGTTTATTATTATGTGTCCTCTCACAATGAGAAATAAATTCATCAAATTCATCTATGAGATCTAGATGTTTCTGAAGTAATAAGCTGCTAACTTAAGGCAGACAAATTTTCACTCTTATTACTAATTTTACCAATAATATAGAAGCATTATAATCAAGAGGCTAAATCATGTAATTGACAACTAATAAACTCCACTTGAAAGCTTAAATCAATCCAGACACAAAGGCAATCCAGTGGAACCACATTCTCATTAGAAAATATTCATCAATATGTGCAGGAATCATATTATACTCCTATGAATTTTCATTATTGTTTCTTCATGGAAAAAAAAGGAGTGTGTATGCACGCAATTATCTATACCTGAGATGTATAAATTATCTTAAAGCAAAAAAATGACATGTATATGCAAGATTTCTCAATATAGATGAAGGTGTATGCTAATTTACTAACATAAAAGGAGTATAGAATCTATGTAGGAACCAGGCTCACTAAAAAGCAATTTCAAATCATGAAGAAAGATACCTGAGATTGTAGTTGTGTTCTTGTAAATACATCACTGCTATAAATATTAAGGCATTTGAGGAATTGTTTTCTATCTCTAATATTTTATAACTTTTTCTTAACCCGCTCACAGTAAGCAAAGCCATGATCCAGCATATCTGCCTCAACATAAGCAGATTACGAATGAGCCAATGCCCTACAAAATCTGATGAAGCTAATAAAAAGAAACTTAGAATATGTTTACAGGAAATGAAACATATATTCAGCAAATTCAGCAGACCAAATTATGATATACCATAAAACAATGTGCAGAGTCCTATAGTCCTATAATTATAACTTGCTCAACTTCAAGACTACATACTTACAAAATATATTTCAATTAGTTTCTAAATTGGTGAAAACAAGAAACTTATATCAAGGCAAACTTACTGCATTCAAACTGATCAACAGTAATATCTCTATGAACAGATTTTTTGTCCAGCTCTCTGTCCTCATATTTTCACTCCCTTCTTTCCTTTTCAGTTCTCATTGTTGTTTCTTCATATTCTGGATTAGACCAATCAATAGCATTCTCTTGGACAACAAGTGAAGTAGCCTTGTAAACCAACCAAACAAATTACCCTGATTTTGTTAGAAATTAGAGAGGAAGATCGAGTTGTGGAATTTTCTTTTTCATCTTATATTTTGAATGTACAAAGAGTATGTCAATTTATACAATAACCCTAAGGACTAAAGACTAAATTACTATAACTATGTAACAACCTTTTGTACTACTACGTAATTCTAGAAATCATAAAAAGTAACCTATATAGGGGTCATTTTTTCTATGTGGTTGTGATCATGATACTTATGCTAAGGATGAGAGTGTTGGGTTGTAGTAGAGGGAAAATTTGTTTGAAGTTATTGGCCCAATGTTGAATGATTCTGGGCTGCTAGGCCAAATAACTTATTAGTTGGCTTTCTTATTTGTTTAGATGGATAGATGTCTGAACTTATTATATGCTCAATTTCAGTTGCTTCTTCCTTGAGAGCAAGCATAGAGATTAAGATTCCATCATCCCCCCTCAAGTTGGTATGCGGTGATGGACACCTAACTTGCCTAGAAAATGATGATATAAAGGACCACCAAGGGCTTTGGTAAACAGATCAACAAGTTGTGAAGAAGAAGGAACAAAAGAAAGAGAGATAAGGCTATCAACCAATTTCTCACAAACATAATAGCAATCGAGTTCAATATGCTTTGTTTGTTCATCAAAAATTGGATTCTTTGCTATATGAATTGCAACTTGGTTTCCACAATACAAAGAAACTGGAAGAGAAGGTGATACTCTAAGATTAGAGAGAAGACGAACAATCCATGAAATCTCAACCTCAAGACGACGCATAGATCTGTATTTGGCTTCAGCTGAGGAGAGGGAGACGACAAATTATTTCTTGAATTTCCAAGAAATTGGAGACCCACTAAGGTTGAGGTAATACCCACTCACTGAGCATCGACTATTGAAGCATGAAGCCTAATTAGCATTGCAGTAACCAAAAATCTGAGAGATTAAAAGGAGTTTATAAAAAGTCCTAAGCTTGGATGATTATGTAAATAGCGAAGAGTATACAAAGCAACCTGCAAATGTCCTATTCTTGGGTTTTGCATATATTGGCTGAGGGATTGAACTATGTAGGAGATATCTGGATGAGTATCTATTAAGAAGGTCAGTTCTCCTAATAATCTCATGTAAATGGTGAGGTTAGGAAACAACTCACTTGAGTCCATTGTGAGCTTGAGTGTTAGGTCCATGGGTGTAAAAGATGTACCTTTTGCCCACTACAAGTTATTTCGCCCAGCATCCCAGAATCATTTAACATTGGGCCAGCAACTTCAAACAAATTTGCCTTTTACTACAGCCCAACATTCTCATCCTCGGCATAAGTATCATGATCACAACTACATAGAAAAAGACCCTTGTATAGGTTCTTTTTTATGATTTCAAGAATTACATAGTAGTACAAAAGGTTGTTACATAGTTATAGTAATTTATTCTTTACTCCTTAGGGTTATTGTATAAATTGACATACCCTTTGTACATTCTAAGCAAAAGAAGAAAAAGAAAATTCCACAGATTTGAAGTTGTTTGAGAGTATATCACACTTTTAGAAATATCCTTGCTCAAAGAATTCAATAACCATGCAATGACCATGTCATTACATCTCCTCCATTGCGGAAAAAGAGGTGACCCTTCCGCTGAAATTTTAGCTTTATCACTGATGAAGCACAACTTATTCTTCGCTAAGAGAGAAATTAAAACTCCCATCTTCCAATTTCTATAACTGGTTCCATTAAAAGTAATATTGATTAGGTTCATTCCAGGTGAATTAGAGGCAGTCAAATAATAAGGGTGAGATGAAGGAACCAGATCTGCTTCAGCTTTTCCAGTAGAAATAGTGAAACCTCCTGTAATATTGATTTCTTCTGTTGCCATTTCTCAGGGTGAAGAAAAGAAGGAAAATGAGATGAATAAATAAGAAATTCAAAGAGAAGGATGAAGAAGATGATTCACTAAATCTTCTCTAATACCATGTTAGAAATCAAAAAGGAAGACCGAGCTGTGGAATTTTCTTTTTCTTATTCTATTTTGAATGTACAAAGAGTATGTCAATTTATATAATAACTCTAAGGACAAAATACTAAATTACTATAACTATGAAACAACCTTTTGTACTACTTATAATTCTAGAAATCATAAAAAGTAACCTATACAGGGGTCATGATACTTATGGCGAGGATGAGAATGTTGGGTTGTACTAGAAGGCAAATTTGTTTGAAGTTGCTGGCCCAATATTAAATGATTCTGGGCTATTGGGCCAAATAACTTGCAGTGGGCAAAAGGCTTTCTTGTTTGTTTAGATGGATAGATGTCTCAACTTATATGCTCTATTTCAGCTGCTTCTTCCATGAGAGCAAGCATAGAGATTAAGATTCCATCAGATTTATCAGCCATTGTTGATCCTCCCAGACAATAAGTGAAGTAGCCTTCTAAACCAACCAAACTAATTACCTTGATTTATCAGCCATTGTTGATCCTCCCAGACAATAAGTGAAGTAGCCTTCTAAACCAACCAAACTAATTACCTTGATTTATCAGCCATTGTTGATCCTCCCGAACAACAAGTAAAACAGCTTTCTAAATCGACTAAACAAATTACCATAATTTATCAGCCAAAATTCAATGACAACGGATTCTAGAAAATCATCATTAAGAAACTACTCTCAATCTTTTTTAGACTTTAAGCCATAACCAATATCATAAATATTCATTTTATCATCTCATATAAATCTCAATCTAAAGTCCTAAAAGCTTCAAATAGTACTCATGCAATTTTGTTTCCAAAGACATTATAGCAGAATATATGTTAATAAATGTATATGTTAAAAATGACATTTATCAAAATGATACCTATCAAAGTGGCTCTAGAGCAACTATAGTAGTAAAATATTTCAAGATTGTACCTTCTTTTCCTATGTGGGTGTCCGAGCTTGTAAACGGACACACCAAGATGGACCCAGCTCAACTAAGCCAATACCATACAAGTTCACCACCTAAATGCATTAGCAATTGAAGATTAGTCTGAATTATGTTAAATAAATTTTTATGTGCATGCAAATGTATTAGAGATAGTGCATTAATGAGTTAGTTAGTAGCTTAATTAAAGTCAGTTACAAGATGGTTAGTTTGTTAAAAAGTTGTTAGGGAGTTAGTTAGAAGGTAATAGAGTTGTATATATACAGGCTAATGTACATGCTGCAGTTAGTTGAATCAATACATAATTCTCTTTCCTCTCATTTGCTCTCTGATTTTCCATATGGTGTCAAAGCACATTGGATCGATAATCATTCGATTCAGTTTCTCAGAAACTCCATTGAAGGACGAAGAGGAACAGTGAAGGAAATCAGTGAGCTACAATGGCCAATGACAGTGATGTACCAGTATCATCTTCAGTTGTACGAGAGACACTTGATTCTACTAAGTCAAAGCAAAGTCATCCTCTCTATTTATACCCTTCAGATACACCTTCTAGTGTACTCACCACATTTTAGCTTACAAGACAAGAAAATTACTCTTTATGGAGTAGATCGATGCTTATCAACCTCAGGGCAAAGAGTAAACTAGGTTTTGTTTTAGGTACTTGTCGAAAAGAGGATTATGATTGAGATCTAGAAGAGCAGTGGGAAAAGTGTAATGCCTTCGTATTGGTATGAATCATGAATACAATTTCAAAAGAATTATTGAGTGGAATTATTTATGCCTCGGATACTGTAATAGTGTAGGGCAGATTTGAAGGAGTGTTTTGATAAGATAGATGGATCGAGGATCTATCAACTACAAAGAGAAATCTGCACAATTCATTAAGGTAATCAAAGTGTTTCAACTTATTTCACTAAGCTTTATCTATATTGAGATGAATTTGATGCCTTGGTCCCTCTTCCATTATGTAATTGTGATAGATCTAAGACATATATGGATCATATACAGTATATGTGTTTGTTTGCTTTCCTAATGGGATTGAGTGAAGTGAACAACCATGCTCATAGTAAGATTCTAATGATAAGCCTATTACCAAGTGTCAACAAGGAATATGCCATGATAATTGCGAATGAAAGTCAAAGGATCACTTCAAGAAGTCATGTTAATAGAGATATACCTGAAGTAGCAGCATTATTTGCTAGTAGAAGTAATTTCAGGCATTCATATACAGAAGGAAAGGAGAATTTTGGACGTAGTCAGAATACTTATGGAAAGAAGAGAGTGAATTGGAGTTTATATTGTGACCATTGCAAGATGCATATACACACAAGGGAAATTTGTTACAAACTTGTAGGATATCCTGAAGACCGGAAGTTTAAGAGAAAATCAAGACAAAAGACTAACCAGGGATTCTCAAACTTTGCTAGAGGAATAGCTTCATTTGAAGGGAAAGGTATTGCCAATAATGTTCAAGTTGAAAGGGAAGATGATGAACTGAAGAATGATGATGCTTTTGGGCACTTCAATACAGGAACTAGACATCCTACACAAGGTCTACATAATACAAAGCCTTTATATGATGTGAATTTTGTACATACTAACTTGCAGGCATTAGCTATGCAACTAACTTATAGTCCAAATCAGTACCAAAAGATTCTGAAGATCTTAAATGAAGAGGACAAGGCTGATGAAGTAGTGAACATGGCAGGTACTTTCAAAGATCCTATGTATACGTGTCATTGCAATCATATTGGAATAATGAATGCAAGTGATAAATCTATCAAGAAGGAATCCTGGATAGTTGACTCAGGAGCAACTTCCCACATGACTTCTAAAATTGGTGTTTTAGATGAGGTCACTAATTCTAACAAAAGTGTAGGTAGAAAAGTATACCTACCTAATGGCCAAACTACATTAATAACTCATATTGGGAACTGTTTGATACCTTCTGGTGGTATGTTGAAGAATGTTTTAGTAGTCTCTGATTTCAAATACAACTTACTCTCAGTGTCATAACTAACTAGGCAATTAAAGTGTTCTGTCAGATGTTTTCCTGAATTTTGCATTTTTCAGGACCTGTTCAATGGAGAGATGAGAGGGATTGGTAGAGAAATAGAGGGCCTATATTACTTTCCAAGGGAATTCTCATATGGAACAAAAGAAGCTGATGAAGTGAAGATACTGATGGCAAAAGCTGTTGAATCAGCTTGCTTACCATGGCATAAAAGGATGGGTCATCCTTCTTTCGAGGTGTTGAGATAGTTATCCTTAGTGAATAATGATACAAGTACAATAATTTGTAACACTTGTCCTGTTTGTCCATTAGCTAAACAAGTCAGACATTCTTTTTCCTGATAGCATAACTAAAACCACTTGAATATTTGATCTTATCCATGTTGATGTTTGGGGTCCTAATAAATTTCCTACACACAATGGTTTTAGATTTTTTCTAACTATTATGGATGATAGATCAAGAATGGTTTGGTTGTTTTTGTTGAAATTCAATAGTGATGTTTTTCCTACATTGAAGTCTTTCTTTGCATTAGTACAGAATTAATTTAATACATAGGTCAAGAGGGTCAGATCAGATAATAGGTCTAAATTTTGTAGTAATGAATGCAAGGTAATGTTTGCATCATTAGGAATTGTCCATCAGAGTAGTTGTCCTCATACTCCACAATAGAATAGAGTAGTGGAAAGGAAACATAATCATATATTGGAGGTAGCAAGGGCTCTAAGATTTCAAGGGTTTGTTCTTATTAGGTTCTAGGGTGATATGTCCTAATAGCTGTGTACCTCATCAATAGAATGCCTACTGCAATCCTACAAGGAAAATCGCCTTATGAGATGTTTCACAACATTAAACCACAGCTTGATCATTTGAGGAGTTTTGGGTGTCTGTGCTATGCCACGAAACATGTAAAAGATGATAAGTTTTCTCCAAGGGCTGATGTTTGTGCTATGATAGGATACTTTATCACTCAAAAGGGATATATTTTGTACAATCTGAGTTCAAAGAAATTCTTGGTGAACAGAGATGTTGTCTTCAAGGAGCATTTATTTCCTTTTAGTCACTTAACCCCTAAGAATTTCCCAATGTTTGTTGCTACATCATTTTCGCACTATGATGATGTTCTAGTCCATAACATGCCAAATACTAATGATGCTCATAACATGCCTAGTACTGATGATGCTCAAGATATGATGCATAATTCTTCCCTACCAGATGTTCCAGTTACTAAAGTTACTGCAAGATTCATAATGATTGTGATGCAATTCATAATGGTGAGAATGATGACATTGATCAGTCCACAAGGGTCATTAATCAGCAGAATGATGCAGGGATAAGGACTTCTACTAGGAGGTCTCATCCACCTGTCTGGTTAAAGGATTATGTGACTAGTGTGAGTGAATCAACCACTCCTTACTCATTGAGTAATCATATATCCTATGATCACTTAGCTCCCAGATATCAAGCTTACTTGAGCCAAATATCAGTACATAGAGAACCAAAAAGCTATGAGGAAGCAATAAAGGATTCCAGATGGGTAGAAGCAATGCAGATGGAAATACTAGCTCTTGAGGATAATAGGACATGGACTATTGTACCATTACCACCAAAAAAGAAGGCTATTAGTTGCAGATGGGTGTATAAGATCAAATACAAAGCAAATGGTGAGATTGAAAGATTCAAGGCCAGGCTTGTTGCCAAAGGGTATAGCCAAACTGAAGGTATAGATTATGAGGAAACCTTTTCTCCAGTAGTCAAAATAGTGACTGTCAGAATTATTATTGCTCTTGCAGTAGCAAGGAACTGAATGATCATGCATTGATACAAGAGACTAAGCAAGTCCTACATCATCATTTCAAAATCAAGGACTTGGGAGAACTTAAATACTTCCTTGGTAGTGAATTTTGCAAATCAACTGATGGTATTGTGATGACCCAGAGGAAGTATGCTCTTGAACTAGTTTCTGAGATGGGACTGGCAGGTGCTAAGCCACCCATAACACCTATGTATGCAAACATAAAACTCACTGATGCTGACAGTTTTCAAGCAAAGGAGAATGAATTATTTCCAGATGTTAGGAGGTATCAAAAGCTCATTGACAAGCTTCTTTATCTCACCAATACCAAACCAGACATTGCTTTCTCTATTCAAAATCTGAGCTAATTTATGCAAAAACCAACTGTCTTGCAGTGGCTTGCTGCTTTGAAGCTAATAAGATATATCAAAGCCACACCAGACTTTGGCCTAGTTATGAGCTCCAAAGGTGATAGTCAACTTGTTAGATATTATGATGCTGATTGGGCTACTTGCCCCAACACCAGAAGATCTATTACTGACTATTTGTTGAAGTTTAGAGGATCACTGATTGCTTGGAAGTCAAAGAAGTAGACTACTATTTCTAGAAGTTCTATTGAGGGTGAGTATAGAAGCCTTGCCTCATTGATAGCTGAGGTTGTTTGGCTCTCCAATCTACTCAAGGAGCTAGGAATAGTACTGCATGTTCCTACTACTGTGTACTGTGATAGTAAAGCTGCCTTGCAGATTGCAGCAAATTCGGTGTTTCATAAGAGAACTAAGCATATAGAGATTGACTGTCATTTTATTCGTGAAAAAAATTCAACAGGGGTTGTTGCACACCAGATATATTCATACAAAGAATCAGCAGGCAGATTTGCTTACGAAAGCCTTGGAAAGAACACAACACAATTTTTTTTGTCCAAGCTAGGTGTTCTAAATATTTTCAATCCTCCAGCTTAAGAGGGAGTATTGGAGATAGTGGATTAATGAGTTAGTTAGTAGCTTAATTAAAGTCAATTACAAGGTGGTTAGTTTGTTAAGAAGTTGTTAGGGAGTTAGTTAGAAGGTAATAGAGTTGTATATATACAGGCTAATGTACAGCTTGCAGTTAGTTGAATCAATACACAATTCTCTTTCCTCTCATTTGCTCTCTGATTTTCCACAAAATGTATGATAATTGTGTCAGTCATAGAATATATAATTGAAACTTCATCAAATAGAATATAAAATACATCTCATTCTTTAGATGGATAATAGATTATTTTTTTTAGCTTCAGCTGAGCTCGCTCTAAAGCTGGAAAGATTCATGTTTCTAGACTCTGTTAATGAGTCAAATCAACAAACTCATCAAAAAATAGGAGAAAAATGAAAAAGTTAGCAAAATTACTATTGAGGAGAAAAGAAAGAGATACGGTAAGACCTTTAGAGACTATTTGTTGGTGGCATAAATTAAAGCCACGTCAATAGCGGTAGCAGATCTTTAGAGACATAAGTAGATCTATTCATATATAATGACTAAAAAATATCCTCAATATAAATTCTTAAGACAACTAACAAACATGTTGATATCACTCTTTTTACTGGATCTTTTATAATAGTACATATATTGTGTACTAACATCTTCAATGTAAGTAATAGGATTCTTCGTTATTACATACTTGTTCGATTTCTCTTACCCAGTCGATTGAACCTACTGGATACATTTTGGTGTACTCACCCCTACTATGTTTCCTCCCTGCATATCAAGCACAGAGACTCTCATATGGTAGTTGATCTTTTGAGCGGTGTTTTTGTATCACTATCAGATATCAGCAGTGAGGCTCAGACTTCAAGTCTTCGTTGTGTCATTGAGACTTCATTTGTTATCTATATCCGACCATGTATTTCCTTTTAAGAAAATATTGTATTTACTTATTCATAATGCTTAGAGGCTCTGTTCATGATATGTTTATTAGTAAATACGATTAATATAATCAATTAATGATCAATATATTCATTTTAATTCAATTACATGTGAAATCGCTTGATTAATCATCTAATATCTCAAATTAATATCACATTGTATAAGATTGCTATCAAATGTAGCTTCTATGTATGAATTACACTCACACCACAATATTTGTCATTGAATATGAGTGCTACAACCAATTAAAGATCAATTTATTCATTATAAGTTGATTATATATGAATTTCTATATAATTGATTGTCTAATATATCAAATTACTATCTCACTGTATAAGATTACTATCAAGTCTAAATTTTTTTTAAAATTAGACGAATACCGCTCTATCTATTACTAAATATAATTAATGTAATTAATTAATGATCAATTAGTCAATTAACTAGCTTATTTGCTTAATAAAATCTCAGAAGTTGTTATGAAAAGTACAACAACTAGCGTACTTGTTATACAAATCATAGCAGTTGCTATAAAAAGCACAAAACTTACACTAATATTTAGCACAAAACAATAGAAAAAAACTCCATAACTTAAAAACAAAATTAACCTATGTTTGCAAAACACATCCATATGCTATTGTATTGTAACACCCCAGAAATTTTAAAAGTGAAATAGGTCCTCAGATTTGGTTCTACGAGATGATTTATGAGTCATACTCTGGAATACAGCCTGTAAACTAGGTCATGAAAGGTGTTTCAAAGTTAAAAACTTTTGTCTAAGTACAGAAGGGAGTCTACGAGATGGGACACGACCCGTAACATGTTTCACGAGTTGTCTGCCAAGTCATGGAATAAGATCCAGAAACCCAAAATTTTGGTCCAGGATCTACAAGAGGGAACACAACTTATAGCATGTTCCACGAGTCATCTGATAGGTCATAGAATGAGAATTACAAATTGAAGATTTTGATCTACTTTCCACGAGAGAGGACCATGACCCGTAATTGTTTCACGGGTTGTAAAAAAGGGTTTTGTGGTCCACTTTGGTAGTTTTTCTCAAGGAGTAATTTTATCTTTTTTCATTCTTTTTAATTAAAACTCATGACATTTTGGACTTGTTTTAGACCCCTTATTAGTACCCTAAAGGTATTACTCCTCTAAATCACGTAGAAATTTTAGAGTGCATAGCAGAAGGGAAAAAGTTAGGGTTCCAACCACTTGAGTAGAGATTCTTTAAGAAGTGATTGTTCTTCTATTTCCAAGTATGTGAGGCTACCCAAAACATGGACTATTTTCTTCCATGTACCCCTTACCCTGAATTGGTGGAGTTGTGAGTGAGTTAAATCTCCAATGCATGTTTTTTCAAGGTTTTCCTTAAATTCTAATATACTTGTACATAATCTTGTATGAATTACTATTTTTATGAATTAAATACTTGAAATAGATGATTTTGCTTCACTACATGAATCCTAGCAAGAATTCTTATTATTTGTACAAATTTCATCTAATTGAGCATGTATGAGTATGGCTTGAGCCTAGAGAGCCTATGAAATTCCTAAATGCTTTAAATCCACTTTTGCTTCCTAAATGCTATGAGTTAGAATGATGCATGGTAGAGTCTCTATGAGTCAAGAATTGAGCCTTAAAAGAATGTAACCAAAGAGTCGATGGTTGATGTGATGATTTAAGTTGACAAATGTCCAGATGAGACTAGTTAATTGAAAATGATTGTCTTATGAGCATTGAGTCTTGGGAGGAGTATCGAGCAACGAAATGAGTAAGAGTAAGCCCACCTTAAACTCATTAACTACATCGCCAAACGTAGGAAAGAATTAAAATTATTAAGTCAGATGTTTCTTATGATAGGTCCCTGAAATACTAGAGGACTTGCTTGATAAGAATCTATTATAGATCAATTCGTTCTTTACCCTAGCAAGTACTGAACGGATGTGGCAACATCAACAAGATTGTTGTATATCACTGGCTCATAAGTGATTGTTGTCAAACAAGAGAAACTCCTAGATAGGTTCCAAACTGATAGTACTCTGACTTTATTCGATTGGATTGATTTGGATTGGTATTAATGGGTCATTGTCTACTCTTTATTCTTGCTTTAGATAGACATTTAACATTTTGATTGAGCATCTCTGACTATTGTTATTCTATCTGTTTCACTTAGCTATTTTACATACTTGTACATTCGACGTACTGATGTCCATTTGGGCTTGCACTTTTCATAATGCAGAGACAGGTATTAGAGATCATCATCAGGCGCATCATTAAGGATCTAATTGCATCCAGTTGATTGGTGTGGCCTCCCCTGCTTTTGGAGAATTCTCCTTTAGATTTCATCTAGCTTAAGTTAGTATTTTTTTTCCTTTAATTTGGGTAGCTATGGCTTGTCATGGTTCCATCCAGACAACTTAGTTAAAGGATTCATAGCCTAGATTTGGGATTGATGACTTTGATATTATTTGACTAGTTTCTTTTATACTAGTCCTGTTGATTTGTTATGACTGTCATTATTTGAGATTGTCCACCTTTATTCATTTTAGTATTCTGCTACTATGATATTTGTTGATTGAATGAATGTGATGAGGCCAAGTAGTTTGCTTGGGGGCTAGCAACAATCTCTGAGTGTCGGTCACGTCTAAGGTACCCTCCCGGGGCATGACATGTATCTACCTTAACAGACATTACTTTATCCTGACTTACAAAAACTTACACCAATACCAAAGTCTGATTTTAAAAATAAAAATAGAGATTAGACACCACTATTATTTAATTTTATGCTTTCAACTCCTCTTTGAATTCAATCAACTTACTTCATCTGCAATATTTAATAGAATAATAATTCAACTAGTGAAAAATCAAAATACAATTAACTTAACTAGTAAAGATTGTAAAATATAATTTTACCTTCACATGCATTATCTTTAGACACCAATTTGTTTCGATAATAGTCTCATTTATCTTTCTCTTTTCCGTTTTTTGAATACTTGACAATGCCTTTGAAATTTGTCTTTTTCTGCTTTTAATATAATTAGGAGTATATATGTAAGAGATCTTTGTTGATGGCCTAATACCTCTCATAGACATCATAATAATGATAGTTCTTTCTAAAAGATCTACCTTAGCAATCAATAAATCTATCTTCTCATGACAAAACTTACAAATAGGCTCCTTATTGGTGGATAGGATTTCTTTTGCACGGAAAACATTCTCATCGGCCGGAGGTCTTCCTACTCTAAAATCACCACTAACATCACCCAATCCTCCTCTCCTTTTGGAATCAACACCATTAGTACATCTATCAACATTCAAAGTAAATTTTCATCCTCCACCACCACCAACACTACTAACAGCTCTCTCAGCATTCAAAGAAGATACACTTCCACCTTTTACATCAGTATTATGCTCAACAACTAGGATATCATTTTTTATTACCACTATACCATTCAAATCCATCTCAAGCTTTTCAATTTTATCATCCTTAGTTAATTTCTTAGGCATAGACTTAGTGAAATAAAAAATTTATTTCCATTTCACTAGGAGTAGGTATAAAAAATCTATTTCTATTTCACTAAGTGTAAGAATTATTCATGGATGCACAATCTACATAGAAAAATAAATTTATAGGGTAAATAATTAGAGATATAACAATTTTTATGATTATTTTAGCAATTGTAATTAGTTCAACAACTGATGAATCAATTTCAGCAACTGCTGTAATTAGTTCAACAACTACTAAGATAATTTTAGCAACTATTATAATTAGATTAGCAACTGCTATAATTATTTCAGCAATTGTTGAAGCAAGTAAACTAACTGCTCAAAAGTGCTATAGAAAAAACAGAAAGGCACAAGCAATAGGTACAGTTCAATGTTTAACTATTAAGTTAAAGAATAATACTTACTGAATCTTCAGAGGGATCAAACAACTCATTAATCTCAATTGATTTGTTTTTAGTTGCCAAAAGCCATCAAAAAATTCTTGGAGAAAATATTTGTTCTGAAAACACCTTAAACATTTTTCGGAGGAAAAGAATAACCTCAAATGCGAACACTAAATAAAATAGTCATTTAAAGAGATCAAAATATTATATGCACCAAAAATTAATAAAAATACATGAATATGGACTAAAATAAAATAAAATAAAACTTACCATAAAGGCCTATGAAAAGCCGTAAAGATAGGTGGTCTTTGCACTAAGTTTCATCGATTGCAGCAGATGTTTAATTGTAACATCATAGCTAATACGAACCCATGGATAAGCAGAAAATATTTTTCTATTAGCTGAAAGTAGAATTCACTCTTGTAAAATACAAGCGTTCAAATATCTAGCACAATGAATGCTAGAAACAAAATAAAGAAAGCACAATGATTTTTTTACACCTTTATCAATTTCTTCAGATTAAAGATGCTTAATCAACTTTAAAGATTTTAACTCAAAAATTTAGCTCACAGCAATCATTTGGACTCAAAATAATCATGTTTAAAGCAGGTAAAACTATGAAGACTCTTTTGACTCAACACATGATCAACTCAATCTCATTCAAAATAGTCACCATTCGTACTTTCAAATACAATTCATGCATAAAAGTCAAATATAAAAGCCTCAATTAGGATTCATATGTATGAAGACATGAACATACATCCAAATCAAATTCTCAATTCATGAATCATCAATACGTGTTTAAAAAGATACAGAAATTAAATAAAATAATGGATAATCCAAAAACACCATTCAAGGAATCCAAAAATTCAAATTCAAACTCAACTCAAAATAATATAGTCAATGAGCATGAGGATGGACTCAATTTAACATTATGTTAACCTAACATACCTAAAATTTAGAGATTGCAATTGAACTCAAAGAACAATTATTGAACACTTAAAACCATAGGTTTCTCTCCTCTCCTCTTGCTCTCAAAAGGTTCTAAGTGTAATTAGGAAAATAAAGCTCGTGGAGCACTATTAAGGAGCTCAAAATAGTCCCAAAACAATGGCGCTTAGCTTGAGAAATGGTGGGAAAATGAATACATCCTTTATTAAAACTGTTGAAGTAAACCACGAAATTCCATTTCCGGGTCATAATTCAGTCTACGACTCGTAGACTGCCTTTCATAAAACCTAGGGACAATTTTGGCTTGTGTCTTCGACCAAAGTTCTACGAGTTGTACACCATTTTATGGATCATACAAAGTCATCATAGAAATTAAATAAGATTTAGAGGTTTATGAAGTTGATCTACGTACCTAAGATGTTTTTGTCGTAAACAAGACTATGGATCCATGACCTTGTCCATGGAATGGTCTGACACTTAGAGAAAAAATTTTAACATCTTGGGAATTATGGAATCTTATACGAGTCATATAAAAATTCATAACTTCTACACAGATCTCATGAAAATCAGGCTCAATTAAGGGGTTACAGAAGGTGGACCACTATGTTCTGAAGATGCATCTATGAGTCATAGATGTTGCTCGCACAAATTCAACTGGTGTAGAACTACGTCTAATTTTTAAAATTTTTAGGATATTTTAGAGCATGCTACAATATCACTCCCTTAGGATTATTCGTCCTCGAATGAAACCAAGCTAAGGGTAAACTTAAGTGACAAATGCAAATCAAACTCAAGTAATCAAATAGTTAAATAGTCAAACAATCAATATCAAACTCAACAATATGGATCTACTCAAGGATAAGAATAAGGAATATTACTTTCAATCTCATCATTAGAAGGCATAGATAGATGAGGGTATCTAGCCTTCATATTCTCTTCATCTTCCAATGTAGTTTTGTCAACAAACTGATTTCTCCATAATTTTGTTACTGATGTAACCTCTTTGGTTCTACGCTTGCAAACCTGATGATCAAGGATCTGGACGAGAATTTCCTCACAAGACAAATATATTTTAACCCAACACTCTCAATAAGAACGACCAATGAATTATTTCCTAAACACTTCTTAACCATCAAAATATGGAAAACAGGATGAACTACTGCTAACTCCGGTGGCAGTTCTAACACATAAGTTATATTACCTATTTTTTTCACAATTTGATAAGGACCTATATATCAATGACACAACTTTTTCTTTTTCGCAAAGCTTATCACACCCTTCATGGGCGAAACCTGGAAATACACCTAACTATTCACCTCAAACTCCAAATTTTCTCTCCTAACTTTAGTGTAGGACATTTGGTGACTCTATACAGTCCTTAACCTTTCTTGGATAATTTTTACCTTCTTCATAGCTTTATACACTAGGTTCGATCCAATCAACTTAGCTTCACCTGACTCCAACCAACCTATTGGCGATTTGTAGCTCTTTCCATAAAGGGTCTCATAAGGAGTCATTTGAATACTTGAATGAAAATTGTTATTATAAGCAAACTAAATGAGAGGCAAGTGATCATCTCAATTAACTTTGAAGTTGATAACATTGGATCTTAGCTTGTCCTCCAAAGTCTGAATAGTATATTCTACCTAGCCATCTGTCTGAGGGTGAATAGTAGTGTTAAGATTCACCTTTGAACCTAGGCCTTGCAGAAAAACTTTCAAAATTAAGCAGTGAATTGGTATCTTTTGTCTGAGATGATGGAAAAGAGAACTCCATGAAGTCTTACCATCTCCTAGATATACAATCAAGCATAGTCTTTGGCTATGTCATAGTCTTAACTGGCAAAACGTGAGCTGATTTGATCATCCTATCCACAATCACCCAAATCGAGTCATGTTGCCTATAAAATTTCAACAAGCCTATAATGAAGTCCATATTAATCATCTCCCACTTCAACTATGGTATCTCAAAGATTCTATGTTATCTTGTATATGCCCAACTTTATGTGAATACATGGATATATAGATGTAGATTACAAAAGAAATTTGAAAATACAAGAAAGTAAGAACATTTCTCATATGTCTCGAATGTAATATTATTATAATAAAAATAAATAATTACCATTGACATATCAAAATACAAAAAATTATCTTTATTTAACATGATGCAAACATATCGTTAATAAACAAAACTACAAAAAATATCGCTAAAAAACATGCCTCTCAAATTAAGTTTATTCCACTAAATTCAAATCTTATGCCATCAAAATCCACACCTTAAAAAAAAGATGAGAAAAATTCAAAAGAAACAAATGACAATTCAATGAAACCTAAATGAAATTTACTTGAAACGCCCCTTAAATGTGCTTCGAAAATGTCGACAATTATAATTTTTATATATCTCAAAATTCATGCATGATATCAAAAATCTGACTTCATATTCTCGATTAGGGGGTAAAATTGAGTGCGGAATGGATATAACTCAAATTTTAGAAGACCCATAGCGAAAAATAATTTTTACTAATTTTCATAAAATAGTGTCTGTCCGCGCCAAGGCCGCAGTACACCTAGGGCACAGATCAGTGTTAATTCTTCCTCCACGATGGGTCCACACCAGACATGGACCAGTTCAACTTTTTCCTCAGTTTTTCCTATGTGCCCAAGGGCATTGGGGTCATAGCCCCATGCCCACTTATGCGTGAAAACATCCATACTTATCCATTTTTGAACTCTATATCTCTCAAAACCCTCACAAAAATCTCTCCAAGACTTGACCAAATATATCATTCAAATTTCAAGGATTTCAAGCTTAACTTTGGAACTCAAGGATTCTCTTCAAGCTCATCTCAAGAAAACCCAAGTTTGATGTATGAGGGTTTCATCCATTGGGTCCTTTTACCCATGGAGTCCAATCTTCCTTTTTATGAAAATTGCATGTTTTCAAGTTGTATTATCTATGGGTATCTCTTATTATGAATTATGGATATAAATTACGTTGGAGTTTTATGAAATGTTAATTGATTATTCATGACTATCTATTTCAAGCTTATACAATGAATTGGTTTTGTCTATTGAGACTATGCATATTTTGAGCTATGAAACTAACTAAGGGCTTTCAAGTATGTATTGAATTCATGAAAAGTATCTATAATTTTACAAGTTACAAATTAAGCCCTATTTCAAGATTTTTACCTCTTGTGAGCCATTCATGTTAAAGCAAGGGTTCATGTATGATTATAAACTACAGTCATATTTCAAGTTAGGCTCACCATTAGAGGTCAAGCATGTTTAAGAGCTACTCATGTCATGTTTCTATATTTCTTACAAGTTATTAAAGCTATGAATATTTCAAGTATTCTGTGGGATTAGTAATGTTCACGCTCCAATAGTAAAGTGGTCGCTATCAAGTATAAAACTAACCAAAGGCTAGGGTTGAATCCATAGGGAATACAAGGTTTGACCAAATTGACTTACCAACAATCATTTCAAGTATCAATCAACTATATTCTCTAAAGGGGGGGTTGCAAATTGGAGTGAAATAACTACAAAAACTATACTAACAATCAAAAAGAGACAATCAATTTGAGGTTCAACTTGGGAATTGTGTTCCCCATGATTCACTAGCGCAAATACCCCAGATAACATAATTCAATTAGGACATTGCATATAGGATGGTAACTTAAGTTTTTCCAGCCCTTTGGTAAAGGTAAAGGTCGAATTTCACCATGGCGCTTGGTCGGCAACCATGGTGTGCCAACTAACCGTTACCTATTATCCCAGTCAACCTCTCCTTGATCAAGTTTGGTTGATTAGACGAGAATACATTAGTCGAATCTTGTCACCCATTTTCTTTTCCTATTCATCACTACCTTGATTGAGATCATAACATTAGGCGGGGTTTGATGTTGGCACCATCAAAGAATAAGCAATCCGAAGGAAAATGGATAATACATCCAAATACCCAACTAAAGAAATGCAAATAATCTAGATTATCTCAAACTAGCTACTCATGGTTCCCACAACCCTAAGTTGTGGGGGTTGAGCTACTCATTTCTTGGGCAAGAACACAAAAAATGAATAAAATAGACATAGTTGAGAAATTACCCAAGGAAAATGAAGAACAATAAACCACCTTGATTTTGGATTCACAAGCTTGAATAATGGAGTTGAACTACAACTGATTCCAATCCCCAAATTGGGTCTTCAAAGTGAAACCCTAGTTGTCTACTGTAAAACCCTAAAAGATTCTCTCGAGAAAAATATTCTATTGCCTCTACAATCTCCTTCTCTCTAAAAACCCTAACTTAAACTATTTATAAAAAGGATCTTAAAATAAATTAAAAAATTTGGTCGATAACAATTACAGCTCATAGGTATCACTCGTAGGGTGACCTACGAGTCATAGTCAGGTTTTCGTAGTCAGCACTTGGCATTTTGGACTTGATTGCTATGATCCATGCTATGAGTCATTGTCTGGTCTATGACTCGTAGTGTCTTCTCATAGTCCAACCTTGCATTTCTTAGTCCAAATTAAATCAACACTGTGAATCACTATAAGGTCCTCTTCTACGAGTAGTAGTGAGGACTACGACTCGTACCCAGGGCTTATATAGATGAACTTCAATTTCTCAGATTTTGATTTTGGAAGTTGTTAATCACTACGATCGTCCTATACGACTCGTAGCTTGGGCTACGGCTCATAGTGGGCCTCATAGGTCCTTAAATTCAACAAAATCTGCTACTTTTCTTCAAGATTAAGCCAACCTATATTTCTTTAAAAACAAACACAAAATACATAAAACCCATAAAAAGTCGCATTGAGAACAGACAAAATCCCTTGTTTTAGGCACCAAATGTGTTGTATTTTTACAGCACATCAACATCTTCAACTTAGAATTATTCTTTGTCCTCAAGCAATGACTCAATCTAAATAGATAATAAGCAATATATGGCAGTCATCCTAATGGCATATACTTCATCCAATTTCAACTCAGGTACGCAAGCTAGCATTTTCAAAACCTGATTGTATAGCTACCAAGCAAACCAAGGCACATTGATGCATTTGACAATCCAACTATGACAAGCTAAGGAGTATCAACAATTCACAGTCACTGAAAAAGTCATATGCTAACCATGCAATGCAAATGTCCTCATAGAAAAGAAGTCCCTCTATTTCACTCAATAAGCAATCAAAGTAGATTTAGGGACAGTGCAAGCATACTAACTCTCGCAAATAAAATTCATGCATGGCGACCAATATCATAGGCTTGCCCATATACTCACAACCCGAACTATTGACTAGTTAGATCAGGATCACTTTAGGACTTTACAGGCTTGTAACATAGGCTTATGGGACTTTGGTATGGCATTTTGGGCAATTAGTTACTAACAGCCAAAGTTAAACCACATCTTTCAGCACTTTCACCTTAACAACTCAACCATTTTCACTTTGTCCTCCCTTATTCTTTATTTTCAAGCCTTTCTGGGTATTTTTTCTTCATTTTTCAGCTTGTGCCTTATTTTTGAATTCATTTTGCTATTCTTCTCATTCTCGGGCAACTTCTCTTCTTTTTCTCTCACCCGATACATGATTTTCTATTCTTTCTTTCATTTCCAACTACTCACCTCATTTTTGCTACTATACCACTACATTAGCTACCCTCAACTTAGGTTTTTAGCCTGAGGTGAAGTACATAATATCCGTTTCCTAAACTAGGGCCACTTTTTATAGCCACCCTCAACTAAGGCTTTTTGCCTCAATCAAGGTACACATGTTCAAAGATAGACCAGGGCTAATATCAAGGTATTTCACTAGACAAGGTTATGCTAGCTAGGTATTAAGAAAGAAAAGGTTCATGTAAGGTTCAAATATTTAGAACAAAGAGTAAAATCTTTTATTTGGTGGGTCATTTAGGCAAAAGTGGACTTGTTTAAAGAACAATAGTCTAAGATCCTTTCCTAATCAACATAATCTTCAGTCTAACTCAGAGTAACAAGGCAAGTTCTGAATCAGTATACAATGCATGAACATACAAAATTAGCTCACATACACATAGCATTGTATACATAGCCAACATAGACTCACCGATCATGCTTTAAGCATCAACTTACCTTCACATAATCAAGAAAATCATTGCCAAATCAATCACGCATGTAACATCACAAAAGTAACCAACAATCACAAAAATTTTGTGTGGTTACCAATTTTCAAAACAATGAAACCATACAAAACTATATACATGCCAGAAGTCTTAATCACCATCTATCCACAAATTATCCAAAACACCTAAACATGCCAGTTCAATATAAAATAAACTCATCCACAAGGAAAAAGAAATATGGCAAGAAAACCTTGGGATATCAAAAAATTAGGATGGTTATGGACTAAAGGCTACTCAGACTTCACCCTAGTCCGTAACTTCTCATACCCTACCAAAAATTTGTACTTTGTCCTCAAAGTAGATAAAAAATAAATAAAAACCAATCATCCAAAATAGTAATAAAAACAAATTATCCAAAAATAGCAATAAAAACAAAGTATCCAAACAAAAACAGTAGTGAGAACAAAGTATCCAAAAACACTAGTAAGAATGGGGGTAAAAACATCAAACATCAATATGGTGCTCAGGCACCGGCATCAGTCTGGTCCTAGGTGGCTCTCTTCTCTGGGGTTGTCTGGGCTTCAACCGAGCTAGATGTACTAGCTCCATGCACTCTCGCATGCTCCCGAGCCTTCCTATGCTCCTCCGCTGCTATCCTCATCATACTTCATCTACTTCTCCAACTCTGCTCACCACAAACTCAGTAATCTGCTCCTCCAGCTCTACATCCTCATCATACTTCCTCTACTTCTTCTGTGCCACATCTGCATCAGGACCCTCTAGAGGCCTCTTCTCAGGAGCATGTGGGCAATCCTCGAATAGATCAGTCAAATCCTCACTCACATATGTTTGCTCTTAAGCTGTGATCAGGGCTATTAGTGATGTAATCAAGTCGGCCTTGAACTTGGCCAACTCCTGTTGTATGGCAGCCATATCTACAGTTCGATCCCCCTCAAGCCTCTTTTGAACTCTGCCCTCGAAAGCATTGACATTGGTATCCACTGCAGCAATCCTCCGGTCCATAACTAAAAGAGTGAATGCCTTGGACCTCTCTTTTAAAGCCTGGACTATTTGATAACCCCACAACTTAATCTGCTCCATCAACCTGGTAAGCTAGGCCTCTGTCTTGGATAACCTGTGAACCATGGCCTGAAATGCAATAGCAAACATAATAGGAAAGTCTGCAGAAGTAACCTAAGAAGCAGATGGATCTCATACAGGTGTAGCTGTGGAGGGAACCATCTTAGTGTCAGCTGCTGTGGGTTGCTCTGGTGCATCTGGAGTGGTAGTAGTGGCAGCTGGAGTAGAGAACTCAACAGATGGCTCGTAAGGGAATGGCTCAGGAATGGCAGGAGGTGTTGCTCATTGGAGGACCACTGGATTCTCATGAACCTTGATCAGGCTGGGATCCATGGTGTGAAGGGCCTTGACATGAGGATCAAGATGGAGAGAGACACACACCTCGACTTCTATCTACAGCTTATGGATCATGATAGGAAAGGGTATGGATGTATTCCTTGGAAGTATAGACTCGTGAATCTGCTTGGCCATCACACGAGCCTAATCAATGTTGTAGCCAGCTAAGATACTGGCCAGTAGGACCTCTCGCTCCAAGGTGATAACATTTTAAGTGTATATGGGTTGGATAAGAGATCGGATGATGGACCACCAAAATGTTACAGGAAAGAAGAGGTAGGACTTCACTATGGGCCTAGTGTGTGCGGTGACTCATACAGGCTTGGCATCACCCACTACGATCTGGCTCGTCACCCATCTCAGTAGTTCAGTCCTCATGTCCACATTCTTCCTAACCACAGCCCATCTCATCTTATCAATTTGGCTATCATACTCGGTTGCGAATTGGGGTGCTCTATAAGTAGGCTCGAACTGTACTCTGTAGATGGCCTCCTATGAAATGTTCACCCGCTTGCCTCAGACTAGGACCTCACTCAATTAGGGCCTACTAATAGCTTTTTGCCCTTTGGTCAAATAGCTAAGGATGGTGGTTGTGTATGCTGTGTAAAACTCTCGGACTAGAAGCGAGGTGTACTTGCCCAACTTCTCTGTTAGCCAATGGAGCACATGCCTATCTATCTCGACTGCCAACACAAGAACATGGTTTAGCCCAGAATCAACTAATCTGGTCTCCTCATATAATGGTCTCATGGGCTTCCCCCAACCTTAGGCTTCATCCCCTGCCGATAGATAGCCTCCATACCCATGACTCCCTATCAATGATGTTGTGCATCATCAGCAGAAATAGATGGGTCAACTGAGGACTGAGCTACTCCTACATCCTGAGGCATCTCATCAGACTTGGACCAATCCACAATTGGCTCCTCATTAGACTGGGAGGCACTCTCAACTTCTATTGTGGTCAATGCAGTCTGAACTCTAGTATGAGGCCTCTAAGCCTCAGGGTCAATTCGGACATTGGGCTCTTCAGTCGAGCCCTCAATGCATTCCTCGTCTGTGTCTTGGTCCCTCAGCTCCTATTGAAGGCCTGGATTGTTGCATTTCTATTTTTTGAGGCCATTATACTTGAAATATTCATCACAAACCAATAATTAGCCCCAAAATACCAGAATAAACCATAAAAATAGATAAAAGAATAGGAAGAGCAAAAGCAACAAGAAAACAAACACCAAAATTCAACAATGCACCAGTTGTAGGTTGCAGGTACGAGGCACAAGTACGACTTATAGGGTGACCTACGAGTCATACTGTGGCCTCGTAGTCCAAAGGTGGCTACCAACAGTTTATACTAAACCTTGGTATGAGGCTCATCATACTTCCTCTACTTCTTCTGTGCCACATCTGCATCAGGACCCTCTAGAGGCCTCTTCTCAGGAGCATGTGGGCAATCCTCGAATAGATCAGTCAAATCCTCACGTTACGATTCATAGTCGTGACTATTGGTCGTAGACTGGGCTCGTATCAATTTTCAGTATCCAAAATAAATTAGAAGACAAGTGTAAAAGACCCTACTATGGTTTGTAGTGGATACTATGACTCATAGGTGGGTCTTATATGGTGAATGTTAAGCAACCTTGGGTCTCTGTTATCCCCCTATGAGAGGCAACTACGGCCTGTATGTCCTCCTATGGGTCGTAGGAGGCCCTCATAGCAGGGGATATCAGGTACCTGAGGTGCTTATACCATCACCACACGAGCCACAATCAACATTAACAAAGATCAAACAACATTTGAAGCAATTTTTGACACAAACATCAAGTATACCAATACACCCATTACCCCAGCATGTCAACCCAATCAAAACATAACCCAAAAGTTCTTCCCACAACAAACAATCAACAGTCAACTACCCAATACATTCGAGAATCAAAAAAATCATTAGTCCTAGGACATTCAACAAAATTACTTGCACCCAAACATGGAAGTTCATGGAATTGATTCTACAAGCAAATGAGAAATTTCTCAAACCCTCATCTTCAACCAAAAAAAATATAACCATAACAAAATTTCATACCACTATGAGTTAATCAGTTATTCAACCATCACACACTCATTTCGATCATGTGATCAAGGAAACATGGCTAAACATAGTCATCACAATCAAGCACAAAGTGAAATTTCATAGTTAGGGACAATATCTGGGAATTCCAATCGATAACAACCCCAATTCTCATTCATATGCATAAATTTTTCCATGGGTACTCTTAATATTAATTTCACACACATAATATTTCGAGAATTCTAAAAGACACTAAAGTTTGTGTAAAAATTTAATCAAGAAACATACCTCCAGAGAAGATTAACAATTGAACAAAATGAGAAAGAGAAGAGGAATTCGAAACCCTAAGTACCGAAACTTCGCTGGAAAATTTGTTGGAAAATGACATGGGTACGCCAGGAAATGAATCGGAACAGTGGGAAAAGTATTTTGGGAACAAAATGAGAGATTAGGTTTTGGAATTGGGGTCAAAATCCATATATAACAAATCGAACCGACTTTAAAAATTCTATGAGTCGGGTCTACAAAGCCCCGAATACGGGTTGTAGGTCTGACTATGACCTATAGCTTATGGTTTCGTAGGTCACTCAACACTTAGAAAAATTTTAAAATCATACCTGGGCACTACGAACCCTATTTATGACTCGTAGCTTAGACTACGAGTCGCAAAGTTGGCTCGTAGTATGAGTGCCAACTTTAAATCATCATTATTATCCTCTATGAGGCATGACTATGAATCGTAATACACACTATGGCTTGTAGGCCTGGTCGTAGAGGCTGCTTTAAATTCTATTTTCTTCAAACTTTCAGCACTTGCTTAACACCTGCAAACCAACATCTCAAAATACACCATTATCCCAAAAATACAACTAATTCAATGTCTTCAAAATCATAACAAAAATATATCCACTGCCTAGAATTTCTCACAATCAAATAAACTTAAAACAATCCAAAAACATAAAAAGTACTTAGGTTGCCTCCCAAAAAAAATATAGTTTAACGTCGTGGCTCGACTTAGTCATCATTAATCATCAGAATTCCTCAATGGCCTACACCTTGCTTTTGAGCTCATCTGGGTGCTTCATTGACTGATGGATATCAAAAACAACTTCTGCATTATCGACCTTGAACCTGAGTTGACCAGAATCCATGTCCACCAAAGCTCTGGCCTCCCAAAATAATAGGGATCTCAAAATCAACCTCACAATCAAGAATAATAAAATCTACCAAAAAGATAAACTTCTCTTCTTTCACCAACACATCAAAAAGAATTTCCTCCGGCTTCTTGATTATTCTATCCGTCATGAGTAACCGCATCCTTGTGGGAGTGGGAGAACCAAGACCAAGCCTTTTGAAAATGACAAGAGGCATCAAATTTATACTTGCTCCTAAGTCACACAATGCTCTTGCGAACTCTACATCACCAATGGTACAAGGAATGGTGAATGCACCAGGGTCTTCCCTCTTTTGGACTAGGCATTTGGTCATGATAGCACTATATTGTTAGAGCTCTTGTGAATGCTCTTGGCTCACCGTGCATTTTTTCATTACAAAATCCTTTATATATTTGGCATACTCAGACACTTGGGCAAATTGCCACTTCAATTATTTGATGGCCACCGAATGAGACTCTATCTTTTGATTGATACTTGAAATATCTTATTTCATCACCTTTAAAGTCTTATCTTGATGGTCGTCTTTCTTCAACAATTTGTCAAACATTTCCTCAATCCTAGAATTGCTAGACCCGATATCACGATTACAGGGAGGCACATAGGACCATTCTTATATCCATCTCTTTGCCCCCACTCGCCCTCCGGTACTCTTTCTTTTTCACAATAACCACCATGGTTATCTCTGTATGTACCCTCTCTATCTTCGCCCCCACTCGACCTTCGGTACTTTTTCTCTTTCAAAATAACCACCTCGATTATCTCTATACACATCCTCTTTATTGTAGTTCCAACCTTGATTTCCAGAATCTTGCCGCCAATTGTCAGAATTAGACCTTTGGGCATTATTTTGAAAACTCGCCGCTTGATTACTCACAAAGCAAGCATCCTCATCATAATAAGCCTCTTCATACATGGGTGCCCTTAGAGGTTGGTGAACTATTGCATGAACATTCTCTTAGTTTTGCTTCAATACTAAGTCCATACTTATTCGGAGTTGGGTAATCTCTCGCATGATCTCTTGATTGATTTTGCTTTGCTCCAAACTCACATTCACCGCATATGAATTTTTTGTGTTGGCTCTCTCTCGTTGACCCCATGCTCTATTTGGCTTGACCACTTGCTCTATTCTCTCGATGATCTGTGTGAAAGATTGGTCCAGAAACATGCCTCCCATGATGGTATCGGCACAAGACTATTCTTGTCAAGAGCCCGATAAAAAATCTCCACTAAGGCATCATCAACAATTTTTGTGATCCAAAACCATCCTCAAGCACTTGGTGAGCCTCTCCCATGTCGTACTAATCAAATCACCTTAGAATTGCTCAAAATTGTTGATTTGATCTTTGAGCTTAAGCTTTTTGGACCTTGTAAAATATCTCTCAAAAAAGGCTCTTAGTAACTCGGCCAACTAGTGATCGAACTTTGTGGGAGTTCTAATAACCATATTGTCGCATTTCCAGTCAGAGATATAGGGAACATTTGTAAACCAATAGCATCCATCGAGAGATTTTGTGTACTCATCACACTCTTACAAATAAATGCAATATTATGGAGATGACTATGTGGATCCTCCAAAGCTAGCCCCGTAAACAACCCACAATTTTGAAGCATTTGTAGGAGACCACTAGACACAGTGAACTTGTTGTCAGCCGATAATGGTGGAAACACTATAGCTCCTATCATCCATGGCCATAGGGTTCAACCTATATTGGTTCCAACCATATGCATTTTCATTGAAAGCCCTATGGTTGGCCTATTTTTCCTTTGAGGTGGGTTTTCATCTCCACCCACATCATCATCATTTTACTCCATAGCTTCATCAATCGCGATTTCCTAATTTTCTTGGGACATTCTTCTTGCAATTCGATGGATCTCCAAGTTGATTGGAATTAAAGGATTGCCTTGGCTCCTTGTGTTGGGCATACAAACCTAGTATACCCTCTAAAAGAAACTCAACAATAAAAACAAAAACAAAACAAAATACAAAAGTGGTCGCTATCAAGTATAAACCTAACCAAAGACTAGGGTCGAATCCATTGGGAATATAAGGCTTAACCAAATTGACTCACCAATAATCATTTCAAGTATCAATCAACTATATTCTCTAAAAAAGGAGGGGTTTGCAAATTGGAGTAAAATAACTACAAAAACTATACTAACAATCATGAAGAAATAATCAATTTGAATATCAAATTGGGAATTGTGTTCTCCATGATTCACTAACTCAAATACCCTAGATAACATAACTTCAATTAGGACATTGCATGCAGAATGGTAACTTAGGTTCTTCCAGCTCTTTGGTAAAGGCAAAGGTCTAATTTCACCATGGTGCTTGGTCGGCAACCATGGTGTTCCAATTAACCATTACCTATTATCCCAGTCAACCTTTCCTTGGTTGGGTTTTATTGATTAGATGAGAACACATCAGTCGAATTCTATCACCTATTTCCTTTTCTTTTTCCTTTTCATTACTACCTTAGTTGAGATCATGACACTAGACGGGGTTTGATGTTAGCCACCATTAAACAACAAGCAATCTAAAGAAAAATAGATAATACATGCACATACCCAACTGAAGAAATGCAAATAATCCGAGGTATCTCAAGCTAGCTACTCATGGTTCCCACAACCCCAAATTGGGTCTTCAAAGTAAAACCCTAGTTGTTTACTCTAAAACCATAAAAGATTTTCCTAGAAAAATTTCTCTCTAAAAACCATAACTTATACTATTTATACTATTTATAAAAAAGACCTTAAAATAAATAAGAAAATTTGGACAACAGCAGTTACGCTTGTAGGTACGACTCGTAGGGTGACCTACGAGTCATACTCGTGCTTTCATAGTCAGCATTTGACATTTTGGACTTGACTACTACAATCCATGCTAAGAGTAGTTATCTGGTCTACAACTCATAGTGTCTTCTCGTAGTCCAACCTTGCATTTCTTGGTCCAAATTAAATCAACATTGTTAATCACTATGAGGTCCTCTTCTACGAGTCATAGTGAGGTCTATGACCGGTATGCAAGGCTCGTATAGCGAAACTTCAATTTCTCAAATTTTGATTTTGTAAGTTGTTAATCACTATAGTCATCCTGTACGACTCGTAGCTTGGCTATGACTCGTAAAGTGCCTCGTAGGTCCTTGAATTCAACAAAATTTGCTATTTTTCCTCAAGATTAAGCCAACTTGTATTTTCTACAAAAACAAATAGAAAACACATCAAACCCAAAAAAATCACATTGAGAACACAACAAAATTCCTTGTTTTAGGCACCAAATGTGTTGTATTTTGACAACACATCAATTAGACTTAGCATCGATAGATTGGATGTCGACGTGGACTATCTTCAAGGGTCTATACTTCTTTCCTCAAACTATGTGCCAACATAGAATTATACTTTACCCTTGCTATACTAGTGGATCCATTTAGTGCACTTTATCATGAAATCCTCTCTAAAATGGGATGGGTTCCTGTAAGGCAAAGTATGATTTACCTTGACAAGTAGACTACCTCTTTACCGATGAGGGGTAATCATTGGGATTCTAAGTTGTAGCTCGCTTGGTCTTACTTTTGTCGGTTAGGATCTCTTCCCACATATGTACTATGTTTTATGCAAGTTGAATGATTTACAAGCATATTTTACTTCAAGAATTGACCATGCATGCCGTATTGAGATTCCATTTATCTATTGCTTATTATTATGCATTTTGACTATATTGACTTAAGTCTTGTTGCATTGCATCCTACATACTTAATATATTCAAATGTACTAACGCATACTTTATGCCTACATGATATTACCATGTAGGGACCGGAGCACCATTTGATCATCCTCCACATGGCTAGTCTGATCCTTTGATACAAACTTTGGTGAGTCCTCAAGTCCAAGGATACTATCTTTATTACTCTTGCTACTTTGAGACTTCTTTTTGTTGGACATTTGTTACTATGAGTGTGAGCCCAGAAAATGTCTTGGCCCCCACTCCATTCCATGATAAAGGTGTTGTTTGATATTATGATGTACTTATGCTTGAGCTTGACTCTTTTAAGCTTTAATAATTATTAAAGACATTCCTTAGTCCACTTCCCTTTTTATTACACCTCTTATCGTTGTTTACTTTGCTTCCACGACTAAGGATGTATTATTGATATGCTAAGAGACTTATTTGGGTCTTTTCAGGTTCCCATTTGCCTTGTCACGTCTAGGCCCTAGGCTTGGTTCATGACAAACTTAGTATCAGAATACTAGGATGTTAATGGTTCTCAAATTCCAACACAACATGTCAATTAGAGTCTTATTCATGATTGTGAAGCATGCCACAACTATGAATGGGAGGCTATGAGGTATTTTAGGAAATGTTACACTTCTTCATGGTCTATATCGTGCTTTAGATATAACTGTAAGGCTTTTTCTCCTAACGAATGCTCTTTGCTTGAGGTATTTTAGGAAATGTTACACTTCTTCATGGTCTATATCGTGCTTTAGATATAACTGTAAGGCTTTTTCTCCTAACGAATGCTCTTTGCTATTCTAGATCATGTTCATTCCAAGAAGAAGACTAAGGAGAGCTCGTACACCCGAGGAGTAACCAGCCCCTCACGCTCCTCAAGCTCCTCAAGGTAGAGGGGTAGTCCAAGATGAGTTCCGAGATGCTATCACAATGTTGGCTCATGCAATGAACAACCAAATCAACCAAGGGGCCCAAGCCCCTCATGCTCCTACTCCGGCTTCTAGGATGAGGGATTTCACTTGAATGAAACCCACTAGAGTTCCATGGATCTAAGGGGTTTGAGGATCCCCAAGAGTTCATAGATGAGGTGTATAAGGTCTTATCCATAATGGGAGTCAATATGGAGGAAAAGGCAAGGTTGGCAGCCTACCAACATAAGGGGGTGGCTCAAATTGGGTTCACACAATGGAAGTTGGAGAAAGGGAATAATGATGTTATCCCTTGGGAAGAGTTCAAAGTCATATTCCTCAACTGGTTCTTTCCTATTGAGCTAAGGGAGGCTAAGATGATGGAGTTTATGAACCTCAACAAGTTTCCAAGAGTGCAAGGGAGTATGCCCTCAAGTTCAACCAACTCTCCAAGTATGCTCCACAATTGGTTGCCGAGCCTAGATCAAGGATGAACAAGTTTGTGTCGGGAGTATCTGACTTGGTGAAAGCAAGATGTCGTACTGCCATGCTAGTGAGTGATATGGACTTGTCTCAGCTCATGACATACACGGTTTGTGTCGGGAGTATCTAACTTGGTAAATAAGGAGTGTCATACCGCCATGCTAGTAGGTGATATGGATTTGTCCTTCCTCATGAAATATACCAAATAATTGGAGGCGAAAAGCTTAAAAGAGGAGGAGTGGTGAGTCCAAGATGGCTCATTTTGAAGGTGGGTTCCAAGGCTCTAAGGGTGGTGGTCATTTTACTTAAGGCCACATGTTCCAATAAGGGCTCTTTTTGAAGGTGGTTTCCAAGGCTTTAAGGGTGGCCAATTTCCTCAAGGATATAAGTTCCAAGGCCAAAGGTTATCTAATGCTCCTACCAAGAGGTTTGCCAATGATATAGTGACTAACCCAAGATTCCAAAGTGGTAATGGAGGAATGGCAAAACCTAGATGCCCAAGGTGTGAAAAAAATCATAGTGTTCCATGTTTGAGGAATTCTAATGCTTGATTTGGTTATGGTGAGATGGGTCACAAGGTTGTTGATTATCCTCATGCTCAAAATAAAGGTAGAAATGGTCTTCCACAAGGCCAAGGTGCAAATGTTGGTCAAAAGGGAAGAGGAGGCCAACAAGGTGGTGCTCCAAGGAAAAATAGATTTTATGCTCTTCAAGGGAGACAAGGGGTGGATGAGGTGCCCGATGTCATTACCGGTATGTTAAAGGTTTTTGATATTGATGTATATGCATTGATAGACCCGGGTACCACTCTTTTTTTATTACTCCTTTTGTTGCCAAAAAGCTTCATGTAAGTCCCGAATTGTTGTGTCAACCTTATGAAGTGTCTACCCCCGTTGGTGAGTCCGTTATTGCTAAAAGAGTCTATAGAAATTATTCTGTGTTCATATTGTATAAAATCTTGCCTTGTGATTTTGTTGAATTAGATATGGTGGATTTTAATGTCATTCTTGAGATGGATTGGTTGCATGCATATTATGCTTCTATTGATTGTAGAACCCTAAGGGTTGAATTCTAATTCCCTAATGAGCCCATCCTTGAGTGAAAAAGTCATGATGTGGTAGTCAAAGGTAGATTTATTTCTTGTCTTAAAGCCCAAAAGTTGATTTCTAAGGATTGTCTTTATCATTTTGTGATGGTTAGGGATGTTGAGTCTAAAGTCCTTCCTATTATGTTGGTTTCGATGGTCAATGAGTTTCTTGATGTGTTTCTCAATAGGCTTAAGGATGTGGAGTCCAAAGTCCTTCCTACTGAGTCGGTTCTGGTGGTTAATGAGTTTTTTGATGTCTTTCCTGATGAGCTTCTCGGTGTTCCTCCCGAAAGGGAAATAGACTTGGCATAGACCTGCTTCCTGATATACAACCCATTTCTATTCTCACTTACTGTATAGCCCCGATAAAATTGAAGGAGTTAAATGAGCAATTGAGGGATTTGTTGGAAAAGGTTTCATAAGGTCAAGTAAGTCACCTTGGGGTGCACTAGTGTTGTTTGTGAATAACAGGGATAGTTATCTTGTAATGTGCATTGATTATCGGCAACTTAATAGAGTCACCATAAAGAACAAGTACCCTCTACCAAGGATTGATGACCTTTTTTTATCAACTTCAAGGGGCTAATCACTTTTCTAAGATTGATCTTCACTCCGGGTATCACCAAGTGAAAGGGAGAGAGTGTGATATTCTCAAGATGGCTTTCCAGACTAAGTATAGGCACTTTGAGTTTGTGGTTATGTCCTTTGGATTGACTAATGCACTGGCTATATTTATGGATCTCATGAATAGGGTCTTTAAACCCTACCTTGACATGTTTGTGGTAGTTTTTATTGATGATATCTTAATTTATTCTCATAGTGAGGAGGAGCATGTAAATCACTTGAGGGTAGTGTTGCAAATCTTGAGGGAGGAGAGATTGTATGCTCAATATGAAAAATATGAGTTTTGGTTGAAAGAGGTGTAAATAGTTTCTCTTCTATTGCTTCTCCTCAGACTAAGTTGACCCAAAAGAAGGCAAAATTCGTGTGAACCGATGAATGTGAAAAGAGTTTCCAAACCTTGAAAGATAAACTTGTCTCAGTTCCTATCTTGGCTCTATCATAATATGTGTTCATCTAAAAAGATCTTAACTAGAGACAAAGAAGGTGGTTAGAGCTCCTTAAAGATTATGATATGAGTGTGTATTATCCCCCCGGCAAAGCTAATATTGTGTTCATCTAAAAAGATCTTAACTAGAGACAAAGAAGGTGGTTAGAGCTCCTTAAAGATTATGATATGAGTGTGTATTATCACCCCGGCAAAGCTAATATTATGGTCAATACGCTAAGTAGAGTTTCCATGGGTAGTCTAGCTCATGTTGATGATAGTGGCAAAGAGGTGGCTAGAGAGGTTCACCGGTTGGCTAGATTGGGGGTTAGGTTGGATGAAGTTGATAATGGTGGTGTAGTGGTTGTTGATGGTTCTAAATCGTCCTTGATTGAGGAGGTAAAGGCAAAACAAAATCTTGACTCCGCTACTAGAGTTGAAGGCCTTAGTGAGAGATGGTAAAGTGGAGATTTTCTCCCAAGGAGGAGATGGTGCCCTTAGATACCAAGGTAGATTGTGTGTACCAAATGTGGATGACTTGAGAGAATTGATCTTGAAGGAGGCTCATAACGCATCCTTTTCCATTCACCCCAATTCTACAAAGATGTATAGAGACTTGAGGGAGGTATATTTGTGGGGTGATATGAAGAGAGACATTGTCATGTTCATATCCAGATGTCACAATTACCAACAAGTTGATAGTCCCACATGGGAAGCCAAGGTGGACATGAGAAAGTGATACCCATATCTCTTCCATTCAACTTAAGCCAAAGGTACTAATTTAAGTCCCTTATATGATTTCAAGTCTTAAGTTTCAGCGCTTACATCATTTTGCATGCATTCATGTTCATGGTAACAAGTTTATGATGATTTTTGACATTCATGTTGAGTCTTTTTGAAAATGATGTTTAAAAGCATTTGTTGCATTCATGTCGGGTTGAAATCTTCATGATTACTTCTCTTATGTATGTTTTTTTGACATTTGGGAACTAATGTTCCTAAGGGGGAGATATTGAAACGCCTCGAAAATGCTCGAAAATGTGCTTTGAAAATGCCTATAATTATAATTTCCATATATCTCAAAATTCATCCGAGAATATTCCCAAGGGGGAGATATTGAAATGCCCAAAAATGTGCTTCGAAAATGCCCATAATCGTAATTTTCATATATCTCAAAATTTATGCGTGATATCGAAAATCTGACTTCATATTCTCAATAAGGGGGCAAAATTGAGTGGGAAATAGGAATAACCCGAATTTTAAAAGACCTGTAACAAAAAATAAATTTTGCTAATTTTTGTAAAATAGTTTCTATCCGTGCCTAGGCCGCGACACACGTGGGGCGTGGATCAATGTTAATTCTTCTTCCGCGATGGGTTCACATCGCGGGCCAGACATGAACTAGTTCAAATTTTTCCTCAGTTTTTCCTATGCGCCCAAGGGCATTGGTATCATAACCTCATGCCCACTTATGCTTGAAAACATACCATACTTAGTCATTTTTTAACTCTATATCACTCAAAACCCTCACAAAAACCTCTCCAAGACTTAACCAAATATCTCATTCAAATTTCAAGGATTTCAAGCTTAACTGTCATTTTTCAACTCTATATCACTCAACACTCTCACAAAATCCTCTCTAAGACTTAACCAAATATCTCATTCAAATTTTAAAGGATTTCAAGCTTAACTTTGGAACTATAGGATTCTCTTCAAGCTCTAAATTCTCTTCAAGCTCATCTCAAGAAAACCCAAGTTTGAAGTATGCGAGTTTCATCCATCAAGTCCTTTCACCCAAGGAGCCCAATCTTCCATTTTATAAAAATTGCATGTATTCAAGTTGTATTAGCTATGGGTATCTCTTATTATGGATTATGAATATAAATTATGTTGGGGTTTTATGAAATGTTGATTGATTATGCATGACTAACTATTTCAAGCTTATACCATGAATTGATTTTATCTATTGAGACTATCCATGATCTGAGCTATGAAACTATGAGTTATTATGAGATTTGATGATGGATTTCAAGGTACCCTACATGAGGGCTTTACTACATGTTGGTGGGTTGATTTGCATTAAGTTTGCTCATCTTATTTCACTCTTTAATTGCATGATTTTGAACAAGTGTCATGAACCTCCTATTTTCAAGATTTTTTTACCTCTTGTGAGCCATTCATGTAAAAGCAAGGGTTCATGTATGATTATGATCTACTCTCATGTTTCAAGTTAGGCTCACATTAGAGGTCAAGAATGTTAAAGAGCTACTCATGTCATGTTTTTTACAAGTGATTAAAGTATGATTATTTCAAGTATTTCGTGGGATTAGACATAGCACTGATGGATTGGATGAAAGGTGTGGACTATCTTCAAGGGTCCATACCCCTTTCCTTAAACTATGTGCCAATATAGGATTATGATTATTACCCTTGCTATACTAGTGGATCCAGTTAGTGTACTTTATCATGAAATCCTCCTCGAAATGGGACGGGTTCCCATAAAGTGGGGTTACTTCTCCAAAATGGGACGAACTCCCGTAAGGTGAAGTATGATTTACCTTGACAAGTAGACCACCTATTTACTGATGAAGGATAATCATCAGAATTCCATGTTGCAGCTCGCTTGGTCTTAATTATGTTGGTTAGGGTCTCTTCCCACACATGTATTATGTTCTATAAAAGTTGAATGATTTTCAAGCATGTTTTAATTCAAGCATTGACCATGCATGCCATATTGAGATCTCACTTACATATTTCTTATTGCTATGCATTTTGACTATATTGGTTTATGTCTTGTTGCATTACATCCTATATATTTAGTATATTCAAATATACAATTGCATACTCTATCCCTACATGATATTACCATGTAGGAATTAGAGCACCACTTGATCATCCTCCACGTGGGTAGTACGATCTATTGAATGAAGCTTTAGTGAGTCCTCAAGTCCGAGGACACCATCTATAATACTCTTTCTATATTGAGACTTCTTTATGTTGAACACTTGATATTATGAGGGTGAGCCCGGAGAGTGTCTTGGCCCCACTCCAATCTATGTTAGAGGTGCTGGTGGAACATTTGATGTATTTGTGCTATGAGTTTAACTTTTGAATGTTTTATGATTATCAAAGACTTCTCTTAGTCCCGCTTCCCTTTTTATTTTATCTTTTGTTGCTATTTACTTTGCTTACGTGACTAAGGCTGCGTGATTAATATGCTAAGAGGTTTGTTTGGAATCCTTTGGGTTCCCATTCTTGGTGTCACATCTAGGCCCTAGGCTTGGATTGTGACAAACTTGGTATCAGGAGCACTAGGTTGTTAATGGTCCTTAAAATTGAATACACCGCGTTGATTAGAGTCTTATTCATGGGTGTAAAGCACGTGATAACTATGAATAGGAGTCTATGAGTCGTTTAAGGAAATATATCACTTCTTCATGATCTATGTCGTGCAGTAAAGCAAAGTCCCCTAAGGCTTATTACTGATCCCTAACCATTACGTTTCAGAATATGTCTCGAGCTACTCAAAATGGTGGGCAAGGCAGTGACCATCTCTCACTTGGGGGTCAACTTCCCAATGGTGATATGTTGAATGCGACGGTTCATAATGCTCTATAGCTATTGTTCACGATTGTAACTGCTCAACTCAATCAACAAGTAGGTGCTCCCGAGACTTTAAGGGATAAGATGAGGGAGAGTGAGGCTAAGAGGGCCCGAGTTGGTGGTGCCTCATCTTCTACTAGTCTACTGGTTTCCAAGTACAAGAAGAAAAGGATTCCTTTTGTCACTTGCCAAGGTTGTGGCAAGAAACATCAAGGGAGGTGTTTAGCAGAAGTTGAGGGTTGTTTCAAGTGTGGCAGTGTTGGTCATAAGATGAGAGATTGCCCGGTAGCCTCAAAGAAAGGGAGAAAAAGGGTCCAAATTGAAGGTGAGAATGGTGGTATGACTCGCCCTAGGTGCCCAAAGTTTGGGAGAATCGAAGTGTCTACCCCCATTGGTGAGTCTATTGTTGCTAAAAGAGTCTATAGAAATTGTCCGGTGATCATTTTGCTTAAAATGTTGCCTTATGATTTTGTTGAATTAGATATGGCGGATTTTGGTGTCATTCTTGGGATGGATTTGTTGTATGCATATTATGCTTCTATTGATTGTAGAACCTGTAGGGTTAAATACCAATTACCTAATGAGTCCATCCTTGAGCGGGAAATTCGTGGTTTAGTGGTCAAGGGTAGGTTCATTTCTTGTCTTAAAGCCCAAAAGTTGATTTTTAAGAATTGTCTCTATCATCTTGTGAAGGTTAGGGATATTGATTCCAAAGTCCTTCCTATTGAGTCGGTTCCGGTAGTTAATAAGTTTCTTGATGTCTTTCTCGATGAGATTCCCATTGTTCTTCCCCAAAGGGAAATAGATTTTGGTATAGACCTCCTTCCCGATACTAAACCCATTTCTATTCTCCCTTACCATATGGCCTAGGCGAAGTTGAAGGAACAATTGAGGCATTTGTTGGAGAAGGGTTTTATAAGTCCTAGTAAGTCACCTTGGGATACACCAGTATTATTTATAAAGAAAAATGATGGTTCTCTTAGAATGTGCATTGATTGTCGGCAACTTAATATAGTCACCACAAAGAACAAGTACCCTCTACCAAGGGGATAACCATTTTGATCAACTTCAAGTGGCTAGTCATTTCTCTAAGATTAATCTTCGGTCCAGGTATCACCAAGTGAAAGTGAGGGAGTGTGACTTTCCCAAGACGAATTTCAAGACTAGGTATGGGCACTTTGCGTTTGTGGTTATATCCTTTGGTTTGACTAATGCACCGACTATATTTATAGATCTCATGAATAGGATCTTTATATGCTACCTTGACTTGTTTGTGGTGGTTTTTATGATGATATCTTGATTTATTCCTATAGTGAGGAGGAGCATGTGGATCACTTGAGGGTGGTGTAGCAAATCTTGAGGGAGGAAAGGTTGTATGACAAATATGAAAAATGTGAGTTTTGGTCGAAAGAGGCTGCTTTCCTAGGTTATGTGGTGTCGAGTGATGACATTAAGGTGGATCCTAAGAAAACAGAGGTGATTAGAAATTGGCCTCGACCTTTGATTCCATCAGACATTAGAAGTTGTTTAGGTTTGGCGGGTTATTATGGGAAGTTTATAAATGGTTTCTCTTCTATTGCTTTTCCTATAACTAAATTGGTATAAAAGAAAGAAAAATTTGTGTGGACTAGTGAGTGAGAAAAGAGTTTCCAAACTTTGAAAGATAAGCTTGTCTTTGCCTCCTATCTTGTCCCCACCGGAAGGTTAGGAAGGATTTGTCGTATATTGTGATGCCTTAAGAATTGGTTTGGGGTGTGTTTTGATGGAAAGTTGTAAGGTCATAACATATGCCTCTAGACAACATAAGGTGCATGAGAATAATTATCCCACCCATGATCTTGAATTTGTGGTCGTAGTATTTGCTTTGACAATTTGGCGTCACATGTGTTTACCAACCACAAGAGTCTCCAATATGTGTTCACCCAAAAAGATCTTAACTTGAGACAAAGCAAGTGGTTAGAGCTCCTTAAAGATTATGATATGAGTGTGTATTATCACCCCAGCAAAGCTAATATTGTGACTGATGCTCTAAGTAGGGTGTATATGAGTAGTCTAGCTCATGTTGATGATGGAGGCAAAGAGGTGGCTAAAGAGGTTTATCGGTTAGCTAGGTTGGGGGTTAGGTTGAATAAAGTTGATAATGGGGTGTAGTGGTTGTTGATGGATCTTCTTTGATTGAGGTAAAGGCAAAACAAGATCTTGACCCTGCCTTGCTAGAGTTAAAGGCCTTGGTGAGAGATGGTAAAGTTGAGGTTTTCTCCCAAGGGGGAGATGGTGCCCTTAGAGACCAACGTAGATCGTGTGTGCCTAATGTGGATGACTTGAAAGAATTGATCTCGAAAGAGGCCCATAATTCATCCTATTCCATTTACCCTGGTTCTAGAAAGATGTATAGAGACTTGAGGGAAATGAGAGAGATATTGCCAAGTTCATGTACGGATATCGCAATTGCCAACAAGTGAAAGTCAAACATCAAAGGCCAGGTGACCTAGCCGAAGATATAGAAATTCCTATTTGGAAGTGGGAAAAGATCAACATGGATTTTGTGGTTGGGTTGCATAAGACTAGGAAACATTTTGACTCTATTTGGGTTGTTGTGGATAGAATAACA
>DF358625.1:132650-155528 GCA_000787875.1 Solanum virginianum
TCATAATCCTTAAGAAGTTCTAACCACCTTCTTTGCCTCAAGTTAAGATCTCTTTGAGTGAAAACATATTGGAGACTCTTATGATCGGTGAACACATCAACATGTACCCCATACAAGTAATGATGTCTTATCTTTAATGCAAATACCATGATGGCTAGCTCAAGATCATAGGTAGGGTAGTTCTTTTCATGCACCTTAAGTTGCCTGGAAACATAGGCTATGACCTTACCATTTTGCATTAGGACACAACCGAAACCAACTCTAGAAGCATCACAATACACAACAAATCCCTCTAGTCCATCCGGTAGTGACAATATAGGGGCGAACACAAGCTTATCCTTCAATGTTTGGAAGCACCTCACACACTCATCAATGACCCATATGCTCCTCCTCATTATGTGAATAGATCAAAATGTCATCAATAAATACTACAAAAAATGAATCAAGGTATGGTTTAAAGATTCGATTTATAAGATCCATGAAGATAGTTGGTGGATTGGTCAACCCAAAAGACATCACAACAAACTCATAATGCCCATACTTAGTCTGAAAGGCCATCTTAGGAATATCACAGTCCCTCACCTTTACTTAATGATACCCGAACCAAAGATCAATCTTAGAGAAATGGTTAGACCCTTGCGATTGGTCAAACAAATCATCAATCCTTGGAAGAGGATGCCAATTCTAGATGCTGAGCCTATTATATTATCGGTAGTCAATACACATTCTAAGAGACCCATCTTTCTCTTTTACAAATAACACTGGTGCACCCCAAGGTGTTGGCTAGACCTAATGAAACCCTTCTCTAACAAATCCCTCAATTGCTCCTTCAACTCCTTTAACTCCTTCGGGGCTATATGGTAAGAAGAAATAGAAATGGGTCGAGTACCAGGAAGGAGGTCAATACCAAAATCTATTTCCCTTTCGGGAGGGACACTGGGAAGGTTATTTGGAAAGATATCAAGAAACTCATTTACAACCGGAACCAACTCTATAGGAAGGACTTTGGACTTCATATCTCCAACCCTCACAAGATGGTAAAAAACCCCTTAGAAATCAACTTATGGGCTTTAATGCAAGAGATGAACTTACCCTTGACCACCACATCATGACTCTCCCACTCAAGGGCGGGTTCATTTGGGAATTAGAATTTGACCCTACGGGTTCTACAATCATTAAAAGCATAGTATGCATGCAACCAATCCATCCTAAGAATGACATCAAAATCAACCATGTCTAACTTAACAAGATCACAAGGCAATACTTTATGCAAAATGCAAATGGGACAATCTCTATAAACCTTCCTAGCAATAATAGATGCATCAACAGGAGTAGACACCTCATATGACTCATACAAAATTTGGGTTCAACATGGAACATTTTGGCAACAAAAGGGGTAACAAAAGAGAGAGAGTGGTACCTGGATCTATCAATGCATACACATCAAAATCAAAGATTTTCAATATACTGGTAACAACGTCGAGCACCTCATCAACCCCTTGCCTCCCATGCAAAGCATAAAACTAGTTGTGTCTTGAGGCACCCTTTTGTCAGCTAGCTTTTCCCAAAGAAACCGTATTAGCACCTTATGGATGAACCTCCTTGCCCTTGTTATGATTTCGAGGGCAATCCATCACCTTATGCCCAACCTTCCCATAACCATTGCAAGCATTACTATCCCTCAAGCATGGGCCTCTATGACCCCTACCACATTTCGAACACCATCATTAGGAACCACACCTCCAACACTTTGAGCCCTTTGAAAATCATTGGCAACCTTATTTTGAATGTATAAGAAGACCCTTGGCCTTGATGGAATCGGTCACCCTTTCGACTATGGAACTTTCCTTCAAAATGTGCCTTTTTAGACTCATAACCCATTCTCTTCCTCAATTTTTCCTCCTCCATTTGCTCGGCATAGGTCATCAAATAAGAGAAATCCATGCCACTAATCAACATTGCTGACTGGCATTCCTCACTCACTAAGTCGGAAACACCCATTATAAATTTGTTCATCCTAGACCTTGAGTAGGCTACCAAATGTTGAGCATATTTTGAAAGTTAGTTGAACTTGAGGGCATACTCCCTTACACTCATAGATATTTGTCTCAAATTCATAAATTCCACTAATTTGGCCTCCTTAAGATCAATAGGGAAGAACCGATTAAGGAAGGCCACTTTGAACTCCTCCCAAAGAGCCACATTGTCGACCTCATTCTCCTTTTTCTATTGATTGTACCATATTTGTGTCACCCATTTGAGTTGGTAGGCCGCCAACTCCGCCTTATCCTCCGACCTCACACCCATGATAGCTAAAATCTTTTAAACATTATATATGAACTCTTAAGGGTCCTCACTCACTTTTGACCCATGGAATTTCAGGGAATTCATCCTCATGAAATCTCTAACCTAAGATGACGGTATAGGAGAAAAGGGGGCTTGGGCCCCTTAGTTGGCTTGGTTAGCCACAACTTGTGTAAGCAAAGTGAGAGCATCCCGAAGCTCTCCATTAGGAGGTTGCTCCTCGAGTAAATGGTCTCTTCTCCCTCTCATATTAGGCATGATCTAGCATAGCAAAGGACAGTCACTAGGGGGAAAACTTTACCTCAACTTCTATAGCATGAGATAGAGTAAGAAGAAGGAAAATATTTCCTAAAAGCCTTAAAGCCTCTTGCTTATAGTTGTGCTGCACAACACAACCATGAACAAGACTCTAATTGATGTAGTGTGTTGGACTCTGAGGGTCTAAAAACCTAGTATCTGATACCAAGTTTGTCATGACCTAAGCCTAGGGCCTAGACGTGACACGGCGCAAGGGGAACCTGAAGGGACCCCAAGCAGGCTTCTTAACATATTATTACACATCATTGTTAGCGGAAGCAATAGAATACAAAAACAATAAAGTACAATAGGGATGATGAAGCTAAGGGACAACTTCCATATCATAAACATCAAGAGTCAAGAGAGAGTCAAATCTCATAGCATTACACATAACATATCTAACAACACCTCCACTAGATAGATAAGAGCGGGGGCCAAGACAACCAACCAAGCTCACCCTCATAGTCAATATTTATATAAAGAAAGGAAGTCTTAGATCATAACATGAGATAATAAGCAACATCCCCAGAATGGAGGACTTACCAATAAGCTTGAGCGGAATCGTACTAGCCACGTCGATGAAGATGCTCAAGCGGGGCTCTGGTTCCTACATGGTGACATCATGTAGACATAGAGTATGCGTTAGTACGTTTGAATGTACTAAGTATGTAGGATGCAATGCAATAAGTGATAAGCACCATAATAAAAAAATTCATAACATAGGCAATGAATAAGCATATAGTAATATGGCATGTATGAATGATGCTTAAAGTAAGACCATGCTTATATAGAACATAATACATGTGTAAGGAGAGACCACTTTATTGAATATCTAAGGCCTACCATCTCCTTGGAGAGGCAAGAGGTACAAACTACTTTATGTGGTTGATGAGGTACAAACCCCCCAACATGGTTGATGGGGTACAAACCCCCTCCCCCCAATATGGTTATCAAGGTACAAACTCCTCAATATAGTTGCATGGGTCTGCTACCTCCCGAGCAAGGTGATCGAGGTACAAACCCCCCAACATGGTTACTCGAGCCTACAACCTCCCGAGTGAGGCTTGGTTATTTTTCTCATATCATAGGGATAATATCATATACATACATTTCTTTCTTCATCATATAGTCATTCGGCTCATAAGACATGCATTAGACCTTCAATTCCTTAAGAAATCATAACCTGGATATTTTATCAAACACTTGGCAGGTGTGTAGTGCTAGTGTAAAAAATCATGCATTTCAAGAGTGAAATCATGCAAGAAAATTTATTGTAAAACCATCAATAGATACATGGTAATACCCTCAAGCAACATACAGCAAAACCCTTCATCAAATCTCACAATAAATTTTAGATTTATAACTCAAAACATGCTAAAACAACCATATTTTCATGAAAACCCAACATAGTGTGCAGTAAAATTCATAATAGATAAGACCCATGAGTAAATCAACTTTAAATCATGCAATTTTTGATAAAAGAGAATTGGGTATCATGGGTTAAAGAAACCCATGAAACAAACCCACATACCTTGACCTTGAAGAATCCTTAAAGAAGATTGGAGATGGAGACTTGAAGTTTGAATGAGAACCTTGAGATCCAGATGAGTTTGGAGACTTGAATTTAGGAGATGAAATATTGGCTAAGTATTTGAGTGAGTATTTGAGAATGTCTTGAATGATCTGAGGGCGAAATAAGGCTAAGTATAGGTATTTTCACATATAGGAACACTTAGGCCCAAGACCCAAAGGCCTCGGACCAAACTTGACAACTGGGCAAAATTTGTAATGAGGCAAGCCCTTGGCACGTCGCGCTGGGGGCGCAAAAATCTCTCTAGAATTCTATTTTTTGAAAAATGAAATTGCGATTCGTTTGATCTAAAATCAAGGTTAGAACCATTTTCCACTCAATTTGCCCCCTTAAACTAAATATCAAGTCAAATGTTTTATATCATGCACAATTTTGAGATATATAGAAATTACGATTTTGAGTATTTTCGAGGAATATTTTTGAGCACTTTTTGGGATCTTTCAGGGATACCTGTATCTTTTGCAATCTACTCAAGCCGAAGGTACTACTGTAAGTCCCCTATATGAATTCAAGTCTTAAGTTTCTACCCTTATGTCATTTTGCATACATTTATGTTCATGGTAACAAGTTTATGGTGATTTTTGACATTCATGTTGAGATTTTTGAAAATGATATTTTAATGCATTTGTTGCATTCACATAGGGATAAAATCTTCATGATTACTTCTCTTACGCCTATTTCTTTGACATTCGAGGATGAATGTTCCTAAGGGGAATATTGAAACGCCCCAAAAATGTGTTTCGGAGATGTCTATAATCATAATTTTATTATATCTCAAAATCTATGCGTGATATTAAAAATTCCGACTTTATATTCTCGATCAGGGGACAAAATTGAGTAGGAAATAGGTATAACCCAGATTTCAGAGGCCTCATAACGAAAAGTATTTTTTGGTAATTTTTTATTTTCAGTGGCCATCTGCACCCTGGCTGCAATGCACTAGGGGCATGGACTAGTGTTGGAAGGAAGTTCGTGTCTGGTCAGTGTCACACCAAGTGCACAAACCAGTGTATCATTTTCCTTGGTTTTTCTATCTCAGCCAAGGGCATTGGA
This sequence comes from Solanum virginianum, assembly GCA_000787875.1. NCBI lineage: Eukaryota > Viridiplantae > Streptophyta > Magnoliopsida > Solanales > Solanaceae > Solanum > Solanum virginianum. The sequence goes on from DF358625.1 coordinate 137,896, forward strand.
GTCATAGCCACATGCCCATTTATGCGTGAAAACACCTATACTTGACAATTTTTCAACTCTATATCACTCAAGACCCTCTCAAAACCTCCCCAAGACTTAACTAAATATCTCATTCAAATTTCAAGGATTTCAAGCCTAACTTTGGAACTCTAGGATTCTCCTTAAGCTCCATGTTCACTTTAAGATCATCATAAGAAAACCCAAGTTTGAGGTATGTGGGTTTCATCCGTTGGATCCTTTCACCTATGGAGCCCAATCTCCATTTTATGAAAACTGCATGTTTTCAAGTTATATTATCTATAGGTATCTTCTATTATGGATTATGAGTATAAATTATGTTGGGGTTTTATGAAATGTTGATTGATTATGCATTACTATCTATTTCAAGCTTATACCAATAATTAGTTTTATCTATTGAGACTATGCATATTTTAAGCTATAAAACTATGATCTTTTATGAGATTTGATGATGGATTTCAAGGTACCATAAATGAGGGTTTTACTATATGTTGGTGGGTTGATTTGCATTAAGTTTTTTCACTTATTTCACTCTTTAATTGCATGACTTTATACAAGTGTCATGAACCCACCATGTGTTTGATAAAATATCAAGAATTCTCAAGTTATTGATGATCTATTACATGATTTACACGTCAAGTGTCTTCATGGTGTTTAAGGGCTTTTTGGATGTCAGTGTTTACTATCTTCAAGGCTTCATACCCCTTTCCTCAAATTATGTGCCAACATAGTATTATGATTACTACCCTTGCTATACTAGTGGATCTATTTAGTGCACTTTATCATAAAATCTATCCCGAAATGGGACGGGTTCCCATAAGGGAGGTTACTTCTCTGAAATTGGATGGGCTCTCGTAAGGCGAAGTATGATTTACCTTGGCAAGTAGACAATCTATTTACCGATGAGGGGTAATCATTGAGATTCAAAGTTGTTGCTCGCTTTGTCTCATTTATGTCAGTTAGGGTCTCTTCCCATGCATGTATTATATTGTATGCAAGTTAAATAATTTTCAAGCATATTTTACTTCAAGCATTGACCATGCATGGCATATTGAGATCTCACTTATCTATTGCTTGGTGCTATGCATTTTGACTATATTGGCTTATGTCCTGTTGCATTGCATCCTACATACTTAGTACATTTAAATGTACTAACGCATACTCTATGCCTACATGATATTACTATGTAGGAACCGGAGCACCACTTGATCATCCTCCACGTGGCTAGTACGATATGTTGAAGCAAGCTTTGGTGAGTCCTCAAGTCTGAAGAAACTATCTTTAATACTCTTGCTATATTGAGACTTTTTGATGTTGAACACTTGATATTATAAGGGTAAGCCTGGATATTGTCTTGGCCCTCGCTCCAATCAATGTTAGAGGTGTTGTTGTAACATTTGATGTATTTATGTTATGAGTTTGACTCTTGAATGTTTTATGCTTATCAAAGGCTTCCCTTAGTCCTGCTTCCCATTTTATTTTATCACTTGTTATCGTTTAATTTTCTTCTGCGGCCAAGGCTGTGTGATTGATATGCTAAGAGGCTTGTTGGGATCCTCTGGGTTCCCATTCTCAGTGTCACGTCTAGGCCCTAGGCTTGGGTCGTGACACTCATATAACCTATCGATAGTTTTTATGAAGGGTATTTTTGTCTATTTCTACCCCTTTTTAATCAAATCCTTGGATATTTTAGACTTAATTAAAGTCCTAAAACAAAACCCTAAGTGTATTTTCACCATTCTTCACGCTTAAGGATTTCTTGAGAGCACCAAAAGAGCAAGAAGAGCGAGGGTTTCTTGTTCAAACATGAAGATTGATTGGAGATTGATTGTTTCTTCTCCTTCCAGGTATGTAAGTCTTACTAAAGTATGGCACTATGTTCATTCACACGCCCTTTCACCTATTTGAGTCAAAAGTTAGAAAAAAGTTGAGTTTTAAAATCCCTAGCATCTAATTATTGAGTTCTAAAATTTATTATGAGTTCTTATGATAATATATGAGGTAATTATCATGTTGCATGACTATTAAAATGAGATTAACATAAATGCTTTATACTTAGTGTCATGAACCCCAAATTGAATGACCCTTATAAAAGCTATGCATAGATTGAGTTGAGCTTTGAGTTGATTTTGAATGTATAAGTTGAGTAACTTGAGCATAGTCGAGAATGAGAATCATGTTGCATTTAATCATCTATACTATTATGTATCTTACTTTTATTATATGATGAGTCTAATTGAGTGAGTTTGAATGACCATTTGAGTGGCATTTTAGTCCGATTGGCTGATTGATGGGAAATTGAGATGAGTTGAAATGAGATAACCTAATGAGGTTATGATTTGAGTTGATTAAGTAAACATTGAGGATTGAGTTGATTGATGAGTTGAGCATGTTTAGTCTTGGGAGGAGTATCGAGCACTGAGCTGGGAGCATATAAATATCTACTCTAACCCATAGAACTACGTCGCTAGCATAGGATAGTCGTATAATATGTTCTGATGACTCTTATCCCAGATGATGGAAATTTACTATGAATCCATGAGAAAGTTGATTGTCCTTTATCGTGGTAAGTTTAGGATGGGCATGGCAATAACATCTCCTTTGTTGTGTATCACCAAATAAAAGTAGTGGGATTGGACGCCGGTTAAGAGAGGCTCCTAAGTAAATACTGATTGAGCATGATATTTCTAAAACTGAGTTAATTTCTACTGAGTTTATTTTAAAAGCATGATTTACTTTAAACTTGCATATCTATTGAGTTGGGCATGAGATGTTTGAGTCGAGGTGAGTGAGTTGAGATTTATTTTCTTGAGTTATTTTACTTACTAGTATATTCCATGTACTAAAGTCCATTTGGACTTGCATCATTTCATGATGCAGATATAGGTGATAGAGGACTTCATCCGGTGCATCATTCAGGTCTAGATTAGTGCATTTCATGTTTTGACTTAGTACATTCTTCTTTTGATTTGAGGTATCCACGGCCTGTCATGGTACCATCTATATTGTTGATTAGAGGTTTCATAGATATTGAGTAGACGATTTGTTGAGTATTTTGTATTTCCAAATTTATTCATTGGCAATTATGTTATAGTAGAGTTATATTCATTCATGTGAAGTTTATTTCATTGAGTGTTTTTTCCACTATTGAAGTTAATGTGACATTGAGGCCAGGTGGTTCTCTTGGGAAATCAATAATGGTTCTTCAAGTGGCGGCCATGCCAAAGGTAACCTCCGGGGGTGTGACAAACTTGATATCAGAACATAGAGTTCAAGAGTCCTAGGGAGCCTATGAAGTTGTGTCTCATAGAGTCCTATTTATAGGTGTGTTGTGCACCGCATTTTATAAGCAGGAGGTTATAGGACATTAGGAAGGGTTATACTTCTTTCATATTCTGACTCGTGTTATAGAGTTAAACTCTATGAAAGCTCTCTTCTAATTCGTGCGTTATGCATTTGCAAAATTGCTACCATGCCTCCAAGAAGAGTAGTTAGAGGAAGAGGGCATCCAGCTAGGCAAAATGTTAACCAACCTGAGCCCCAAAATCATGATTAACCCATAGGCCAGGCGGTCTTTGAGCAGCCACCACCGGCTGACATCTCAAATACTAAGCTCCATCAAGCCATTTAGATCTTACCTCTAAAAAGAGCAGTTAGAGGAAGAGGGCGTCTACCTAGGCAAATTGTTAACCAACCTAAGCCCCAAAATCAAGATAAACCCATAGCCAGGCCATCCCTGAGCAGCTACTATTGGCTGACATCTTGGATGCTAAGATCCGCCAAGCCATTCAGACCTTTGACATAGGCTGTGACAGCACCTGCTGCTAGACAAGGAGCGGGTAGACAGGATGAGAAGGACACATCTAAAGTTCAAGAATTCCTGAGGATGAACCCACCCAGTTGATGGGGTCTACGCCCATTGTGGATCCTGAGAACTACATTAATGAGCTATAGAAAGTGTTCCATATGATGCACGTGGCCGAAGTTGCTAGGGTTGAGTTGGCTGCCTACCAGCTCAAGGGTGTTTTTAGACTATGGTATGACCATTGGAAGAATAACTGAGGAGAGGGTGTCCCAATTCTGACTTGGGCAATGTTTGAGGAAGCTTTCTTGGGGCGCTTCTTTCCAAGAGAGCCGAAGGAGAAAACGGTGAGAAAGTTCTTGAATTTTAAATAGGGGTCTATGATGGTGAAGGAATATGGTCTTAAGTTTATACAACTGCCTCACTATGCTCCTGAGATGGTCGTAGACATGAGAAGCAACATGGGTCTGTACGTTGATGGGTTGAATAGGTGGTCGAACAAAGATGGGAGGGAAGTTATGCCTGTGAATGACATGGACATAGGCAAATTGATGGTCTATGTGCAGCAGGCTAATGAGAAAAGGTAACAAGATAGGGAGGAGATAAGAAATGAGAGGGCCAAAACCTCCAGCTTTGAGGTTGGAAAGAGAGGAAATGAAAATAGTCAAGTTTCAGTCCAAGCCAGCACCTTCATCTACCAGTGCACCAGCCTTGAGCCATAGGTATGTTCAAAGGCCAAATTTTAGAGCATAAGGTTCACAGTCTTAGGCAAGTTTGACCCTTGGCTCGAAAGGGTAGCCACCTTGTGGGAAATGTGGCATGATGCATCTGGGAGTGTGTAAAGATAGAGGGAACGCTTGCTATAAGTGTGGCCAGCCAGGCCATTTTCAAAGTGATGTCTAATGTGGGAAAATAAGGCCTAGTCCTCTACCACAGCAAAACTAATAAGAGGTAACCAGAGAGGTGGTGCACCAGGGAAAGGTGGTAGGAAAAACCATCTATATACGATAACGAACCGATAGGACCAAGAGGTTGCACTAGATGTTGTGACAAATATGCTTCGAGTATTTACATTTCATTGCTATGCTTTACTTGATTCAGGTGCAACTTGTTCATTCGTGATGCCATATGAGATGGGTAGATTTGAGGTCCTTCCTAAGTACTTGCTTGGCCATTTTCTGTTTCTACTCCTATTGGTGAGTCCATTTGAGTCGAGAGAATCTATAGAGATTATGTGGTGTCCATCTATCATAGGGATACTCTTACTGATTTGATTGAGTTAGAGGTGGTTGATTTTAATGTGATCCTTGACATAGATTAGCATCATGCTTATTATGCCTCTGTTGATTGTAGAAATTGAATTGTCAAATTCCAATTTTTGAATAAACATTTTATTGAGTGGAAGGGAGATTTTGTTGCATCGAAGGGTAGGTTTATTTCTTACCTCAAGGGCCAAAGATTTATTTCTAAGGGATGTATCTATCACCTCATGAAAGTCAAATCTGATGATGTTGAACCACCTACCCTCGAGTCCATCTAGATTGTGAGTGAGTTTCTTGATGTATTTCCTGAGGATTTTCCTGGAGTTTCTCCTGATAGGGATATTGACTTTGAAATTGATGTTCTTCCTAACACCCAACCTATCTCTATTTCGCCATATGGAATGGCCCATGTAGAGTTGAAAGAGTTAAAGGAAAAGTTGACAGATTTGCTAGAGAAGGGATTCATAAGGCTGAATGTCTCTCCATGGGTGCTTCGGTCTTGCGTAAAAGGATGGTTACCTTAGAATGTCTACTGACTACCACTAATTGAACAAGGTGACAGTCAAGAATAAGTATCCCCTTCCAAGAATTGATGACTTATTTGATCAACTTCAGGGTGCCATTGTTTTCTCCAAGATAGACCTCCAATCAGGCTATCACTAGTTGAAAGTGAGAGAATGTGACATTTTGAAGATAGATTTTTGAACCTAATATGGTCACTTTGAGTTCTTCGTAATGTCCTTTGGGTTGACTAGTGCATCTACAGTCTTCTTAGACTTGATAAATAGAGTATTCAGACAGTACCTTGGTATGTTCTTGATCATATTTATTGATGATATTCTTGTATGTTCCATAGATGAAGAGGAGCATTCTAATCACCTTAGAATCACTTTGCAGACAGTCAGGGATAATGAGTTATATTCAAAGTTTCCCAACTGTGAGTTTTGGCTCAAGTTTGTGGCATTCTTTGGCCATATAGTTTCGAGAAAGGGTATATGAGTGGATACTCAAAAGATGAGGCAGTTAAGAACTGGCCTAGACCCACCTCTCTGACATACATAAAAAGTTTTCTGGGATTGGCTGGCTACTATCGCAGATTTGTTGAAGGATTTTCTTTCATATCTGTACCACTGACTAGACTAACTCAGAAGAAGGCTAAGTTTAAATAGTCCAATGAGTGTTAAAGGAGTTTCCAGGAGTTGAAGATGAGGTTGACTACTGCACTAGTATTAACCTTCCCTGAGGGAACAGATGGATTTTTCATCTACTGTGATGCTTTGAGAGTGGGATTGGCATGTGTGTTGATGCAGAGAGGGAAAATTGATGTCTATGCTTCTAGATAGCTTAAAGTGCATGAGAAGAATTATCCCACTCATGACTTGGAGTTAGCAGAAATGATGTTTTCTCTAAACCTATAGCGCTACTATTTGTATGGAGCACATGTTGATATATTCACAGACCACAAGAGCCTGCAATATGTTTTCACCCAGAAGAAGCTTAATCTGAGGCAGAAGAGATGGTTTGAGCTACTCAAAGACTATGACATGAGCATCCTCTACCATCTAAGTAAAGCTAATATAGTTGTTGATGCTCTTAGAAGGTTGTGCATGGGAAGCATCGCCCATGTGGAGGAGGAGAAAAGAGTGTTAGCTAAAGAGGTTCAGAAACTGGCACGAGTGGGAGTTCAACTGGATGAATCGGGCGAAGGAGGAGTTCTTGTGCATAATGGGTCTGCATCATCACTAGTAGTGGAGGTAAAGGAGAAACAAGATCAAGATCCTGTTTATTACAGTTGAAGGCAGATATGCATAAGCAGAAAGTGATGGTTTTGTCCAAAAAGGGAGATGGACTATTGAGGTATCAAGGCAGATTACGTGTTCTAGATGTTGATGATGCTTGAGGGAGGATCATGGAAGAGGCCTATAATTCAAGATATTCCATCCATCCAGGATCAACCAAGATGTACCATGACTTGAGAGAAGTCTACTGGTGGAGCAGAATGAAGAAAGACAATGTTGAGTTCGTTTCCAAGTGCCCAAATTATCAGCAAACGTGTTCATTTTCAAGTGCCTAAATTATCAGCAAGTTAAAGTTGAGCATCAAAGGCAATATGGACTTCAGAATTTTGAGATTCCAGAGTGGAAATAGGAGATGATTAATATGGACTTCATCACAGTTTTATTGAGATCTCGCAAATAACATGATTCGATTTGGGTGATAGTTGACAAAATGACCAAATTTGTTCACTTGTTGGCGGTAAAGATGACTGACACTGTAGATGATTATGCTCGGTTATACATAACAGAGATTATTAGATTTCATGGAGTCCTCTTGTCTATTATTTCAAACAGAGGAGCCCAATTCACTGCACAGTTTTAGAGATCATTCCAGAAATGTTTGGACACGAAGGTGCTAGCACAACTTATCAACTACAGATAGATGGCCAGGCAAAGCGTATAATTCAGACCTTGGAGGATATATTGAAAGCCTGTGTCATTGACTTTAAAGGCAATTGGGATGACCCTTGCCCTTGATTGAGTTTGCCTACAACAACAGCTTCTATTCGAATATTCAAATGGTTCAATATGAGGCACTCTATAGAAGAATGTGTAGATTACTGCTTGAATGGTTTGAGGTAGGTGAAGCAAAATTGATCAGACTAAACTTAGTTACCAAACTATGGAGAAGGCGAAGATTATCCGAGAAAGGTTGAAAACTGCTTAGAGTTGATAAAAATCCTACACCAATGTTAGAAGAAGAGACTTAGAGTTTGAGGTCAATGATTGGGTATATTTGAAGGTATCACCTATGAAAGGTGTGATGCGATTTGAGAAGAAAGGAAAGTTGAGTCCGAGGTGCATTGGTTCTTTCTAGATTGTGAAGAGAGTGGGAACTGTGGCTTATGAGTTAGAACTACCATCAGAGTTAGCGGCCATCCATCTAGTCTTCCACATTTCTGAGCTCAAGAAGTGTTTGGGAGATTCGCAGATGGTTGTGCCTATTGAGAGTATTCAAGTAAAGGATAATTTGAGTTATAAGGAGATCCTTGTCCAAATCTTTGATCATCAGGTTCGTAAGTTAAGAACCAAAGAGATTCCATCTGTCAAGGTGTTGTGGAGAAACCAATTCATAGAAGAAGCTACTTGGGAAGCGGAGGAGGATATGAATGCCAAGCACTCTCATTTATTCCTGCCGGCTGATGATGAGATAGTTGACGGTAATGATTTCTTTTGAAATTCTTGAATTTCTATTCCTTGAGTTTTTCTTCCATCCTGAGTCTGATAGACAATAGATCTCTAGAGTCCGAGTGAGGATTGATTTAATGTGTTGACTGCTTAATTGTTTTACTTGCTGAATTTCTTGACTAATTGATTGCATGAGTGAGATAATGGCTAGTTGATTGTTAAAGTTCATAGGGAGATTTGTGCCTTGACTATATTTCCTAGGTTTCTCTTCATTCGAGGATGAATGATCCCAAGGGGGAGATAACATAACACCCCTATTTTTTTCACCTACTCTGGGTAGATGCACAGAGAAAACTGAGGAAAATGACTGAGAAAAGTTGTTGAAAGAGAATCCACGAGGGCCATCTACGACCCATAGAGAGATCCATGGCTTGTAGAAGAGGGCTCGTAAATCCTTAGATGACTTGGGGAAATTTTCTAAGTTTGAGGTCCATGTACGAGACAACCTACGACCCATAAAATAATCCAAAGCTCATAAATTATTCCACGACCCGTAGATTGGTTTTGTGAAATGGTGATTCAAGAATCAATTTTTTAGTATTTTGAGGTACGAGTTATCAGATGGCCCATGAAATATTTATAGCTCGTAGGAGGGGTTTCATGAACTTTAGGACAAATCTCAGTATATTTTTACCTATTCCTACCCTTTTTAATCAAATCCTTAGATATTTTAGACTTAATTAAAGTCCTGAAATAGAACCCTAAGTGTATTTTCACCATTCTTCACGCTTAAGGATTTCTTGAGAGAGAAAAAGGAGGGAGAAGAGCGAGGGTTTCTAGTTCAAACACGAAGATCGATTGGAGATTGATTGTTTCTTCTCCTTTGAGGTATTTAAGTCTTACTAAAGTATGAAATTACGTTCAATCACATGCACTTTCACCTATTTGAGTCGAACGTTAGAACAAGAGTTGAGTTTTGAAATCCCTATCATCTAATTATTGAGTTCCAAAATTTATTATAAGTTCTTATGATAATACATGAGGTAATTATCATATTGCATTACTATTGATATAAGATTAACATAAATGCTTTATACTTGGTGTCATGAACCCTAAATTGAATGACAACCTATGCATCGATTGAGTTGAGGTTTGAGTTGATTTTGACTGTATGAGTTGAGTAACTTGCGCATGGTCAAGCATGAGAAGTATGTTACATTTAATCATCTATACTATTATGTATCTTGCTTGCATTATATGATGAGTCTAATTGAGTGAGTCTGAATGACCTTTTAAGGTTGAGTTGAGTCTGATTGCCTTTATTGATTGGCTGAGTTGATGAGAAACTGAGATTAGTTAAGATGAGATAACCTAATGAGGTTGAGAATTGAGTTGATTTACTGAGCATTGAGGATTGAGTTGATTGATGAGTTGAGCATGTTTTAGTCTTGGGAGGAGTATCGAGCACCGAGTTGGGAGCGAGTAAATATTTACTCTAACCCACAAAACTTTGTTGCTAGCATAGGATAGTCGTATAACATATTATGATGACTCTTGTCCCAGATGATAGATATTTAATATGGATCCACGAGAGAGTTGATCGTCCTTTACCATAGTAAGTTTAGGACGGGTGTGGCAATGTCGCCGCTTTCGTTATGCATCACGAAACTAAAGGTGGTGGGATTGGATGTTATTTAAGATAAGCTCCCAAGCAACTACTGATTAACCACGATATTTGTAAAATTGAGTTAATTTCTACTGAGACTATTATAAAAGCATGACTTACTTTAAACTTGCATATCTATTGAGTTGAGCATGAGATGTTTCAGTTGAGGTGACTGAGTTGAGATTTTTTTTCTTGAGCTATTTACATACCTATACATTCCATGTACTGACGCCCATTTGCACCTGTATCATTTCATGATACAGATACAAGTGATAGAGGACTTCAGCCTGCGTATCGTTAAGGTCTAGATTAGTGCATTCTAGAGTTGGTGAGCTCTCCGTGCTTTCCAGATGAGCCATTTTATTTTCTGTTTTCACTTAGTACTTTATTCCTTTGATTTGAGGTATCCATGGCCTATCATAGTACCATCTAAATTATTGATTAGAGGCTTTATAGACATTGAGTAGAGGATCTGTTGAGTATTTTATATTTTCAAACTTATTCATTGTAAACAATGTTTTAGTAGAGTTATATTCATTCATATTAAGTTTGTTTCATTGAGTATTTTTTCCACTGTTGAGTTGATGTGACAATGAGGATAGGTAGTTCTCTTGGGGAATCAACAATAGTTCTTCAAGTGTCGACCACACCAAGAGTACCCTCTCGTGGTGTAACAAGGTGTTATTTTATATCTATATTAATTTTTTATGTTTAGATCTCAATCAGTTATTAAAAGAAAGAAAATAATAGTTTACTAATTTTCTATATGATGAAGAAAGAATGTATTTGTAAATAAATTTAACCAACAAATTAAAAAAAGTTTTAATATAAAAAAGATCATCACTAGCCTTTCCTTTTGATGTTATGACAATAAATAATGGACACCATTAAAATATATTTTTCTTTAAATATTTATGCTTAAAATTACAATGCACATGATACTAATGACAATTACCATAGGGTAGGAGGGGTTTCATGAACTTTAGGACAAATCTCAGTATATTTTTACCTATTCCTACCCTTTTTAATCAAATCATCCTGTTTATTACAGAGATATTATAGAAGGTTTGTATAAGGATTTTCATACATTGCATCACCTTTGACTAAGTTGACCCAAAATAGAGTAAAATTTTAATGGTTGAATAAGTGTGAGAAAAGATTTCAAACATTGAATGATCATCTTACGTTGGCTCCTATATTGACATTACTAGAAGGTAAGGATGGGTTTGTTGTATATTGTGATGTCTCATAGGATGGATTTGGATGTGCTTGATATAGCATGGTTAGGTCGTCACATATGCTTCTATACAAGTCAAAGTGCATGAATGACTCTATCTGATCCATGATCTTGAGTTAGTAGGCAGTTGTATATATTCACGAACCACAAAAGCTTGCAATACATGTTTAGCCAAAGGGACTTGAACCTTAGGCAAATGAGTGGTTTGAACTACTAAAGGATTACGACATGAGTTTGTTGTACCATGCGAAAAAATATAATTTTGTTGGTGATGCTCTTAGTTGGTTGTCAATGAATAGTATAGCTCATATTGAGTCTAAAAGGAAGGAGTTGGTTAAAGATGTGCATCGATTGGCCTATTCGGGAGTAAGGTTGAATAAGTCTAATGAGGGTGGTATTCTTGTTCATAATGGGACAGAATCTCCATTGAAAACAAAGCAAGATATCAATTCATCCTTAGTTGAGTTGAACAAGTTGGTAGTTGATAAGAAGATTGAGGTACTCTCACAAGAGGAAGATGGAGTACTTCATGATCAAGGCTGATTATATATTTCAAATACTGATGGCCTTAGGGAGATGGTATTGAGTGAAGCCTATAACTCTGGATATTCCATTTATCCAGGGTCCATCAAGATGTACAGAGATTTAAGGAAAGTGTATTGATGGAGTGGCATGAACAAAAACATTGAAAGATTTGTGGCAGAATATCAAAATTGTCAATAAGTAAAGGTTGAATATCAAAGACCGAGTGGTCTATCCCAAGACATTAACATTCCTACTTGAAAGTAGGAGTATGTGGTATGCCTTTGCCTATTTGAATTGTGGTACTCAATTTACTTATAGAAATACTTTCGAAGTGGTCTTGCTACCAAAAGCTATGCACTACTTTTTCATCCACAAACTGATGGGTAAGTTGCGAGAATAATTTAAGCCTTGGAAGATATGTTAAGAGCATTTGCACTTGATTTAATGGAAAATTGGGATGATCACATACCATTGATTGAATTTTTATACAATAATAGTTATTATTAAAGCATTAAAATGGCTCCTTTTGAAGTCTTGTATGAAAGAAGATGCAAATATCTGTGGGATGGTTTCAAGTATGTGAAGTAGCCTTAATAGGTTCTAAATTAGTTTTTTATGCTATAGAGAAAGTATGACTAGTGAAGGAAAGGTTAAAGGTGGCCCAGATGTAAGAAGGATAGAACTCAAATTTGATGTCGAAGATTTGGTTACTTGAAGATTTCTCTAATGAAAGGGTATGTGTTTTGGCAAGAAGGAAAAGCTTAGTCCCCGATATGTAGGCCCATATAGAATCCTAAGTAGGGGTGGCAAATTAAACCCAACCCGCCTAACCCATCCAACCCGTTGAAGTTTGAGCGGGTTAATATCTCGCTCACTTATTACTTCAATCCATCTCAACCCAACCCATTTCAATGATAGTCAACTCGAACTGACTCAAGAAAGATCTTGTCAAAATATTTTTAAATTTATTTTTGATTTGATATATTTTATATAGAAAAATAGATTTGAGTCTTGACCCGATATATAACCCATTACTCAACCCATTTTGACCCAAACAAATTTGGGTTGAGTTGGGTCCTGACCAGTTTGTTGTCTTGGCCCATTATAACCCGCTCAAATTTGATCCAACCCGTCTAATTGTGACCCCTAATACTAAGGTATATTGGTAAGGTAGCCTATGAACTTGATTTGTCATTAGAGTTAGCCACGATTTATCCAGTATTCCACGTATCAATTATGAGAAAATGTGTCAGTGATCCTAGTGCCATTGTACCTTTGGATAATGTAAGTGTTGAAGAAAACTTGACTTGTGAGGAGGTTCTAATTGAAATTTTGGACCTATAAGTTAAGAGTTTTAGAAACAAAGAAATTACATCCATCAAAGTTTTATGTAGGAATTAAAAAGTTGAAAGCGCTATATGAAAAGCGAAAGCAGAGATGATGAAATGATATCCTTACCTCTTTCCTTTCGATCCATCTTTAAGGTATTTAGTCATTCATGCTTAAACTCTCCAAACTCCTATATTTTGACTTTTCTATATCATATAACATGTATGCATAGCCATGAAAAAAATTTAAATAATGTTTGAATCTTATCATCGTATTCATGATGGGTTAGTTATACACTTTACTCTACTCAAACTAGTAATATTTCATTCGAGGATAAATATTTTCACAAAAAATATATTATAATATCTCGGGCATTTGAATATTGAAATATGATATAACGAGGTAAAACATTACAAAATGGTCTCAATGAATTTTTAGGACAAGTATTTCACAAAACAAAATTTTTAAAATTTTCTTATATAGAAGAATTCGCATCATAGACCTGCTCTAGGATAGGTCAAAATCTCCCTTGATCAAAATCTGGCCAAAATCTCACTTCGCTAGAAAATGTGCTATAGTACACCATATCTGCATTGCGAACTTAGTCTACCCTTTTTGTCCGATTTGGGTTTTTAAGTGAGGACACTTAGAATATTCCTCCACACATCAGTTAATGAACATGGATGTTTTTAGGATTGAAATCCTAATTTATTAACCATCCAAAATCTCAATTTTTTCTCATTTTTCACAAATCACCAACTATAAAAAAAAATTCTCTTTCTACAAAAACTGTCAAACCTCTATTGAAGACAATCAAGCGATCTCAAAATTCTCACCAAAAATTCAAGGATTTCGTTAGGTTTTTTCTAACTTCTTATCAAAGGTATGTAGGTATTCATCCATGAGTCCCTTTCATCCATGGAACCCAAAGGATCCTTCCCTTTTTTTATTTAATTTCAAGTATGAATTTTTATGGATCTTCCTAATTTCTACTCGGTTTCTTAAAAGATGAATTATGTTATGAGTATTGACCTATTTCAATATGAATTGATGTTATTTGCATATAATTGATCATTATTCACGTGAATTTCTATAATGCTATTAGGGGGTTCATGATCTTATTATGGGCCTTGTTAGTTCTCTTTGAATTAGATTTCAATTAATATTTATTGATTTTATAAAATATGAATTATTTCTAATTTCATGATTTTGATAGTTTATAAGTACTTTCTCTACAAGGCTTTCTAGGGTTCATGAACATCCAATGTGAGTTCCTACAATTATGATCTCAATTGATGATTTCTATTTTAATTATGTATGATTTCATCCAATTAAATATTTTTTGAGTTTGCTTGAGATTGGACCAACATAATTAACTCTAGTCTACGTTGAATTATGATCATGAATAACAATGGGCTTCACCCAAGTTTCATGAAAATACTTATGTATGATTTATGAAAGTCCTAAATGAATGATAGAATGTTAGTGAAAGATTTTCTCACTTAATCATGTACTCTAGATGTGATAAGGTCAACTCTCACATTGATGGATCACTAAGGTTTTAATGAACTATTGTAAGTGAAAGATGATTTTTATGACTCAAAGCTATAATTAATGTATGATTGACTATTGAACTATGATTTACTATTCAAAAGGATTACACTTAGCACTAAGAAGACTTGAGGTGGAGTTTGATTTAGAAGACATTATGGTTATCTTCCCAAGGGAATCATAATAGCAACCTCTTATCTAAAACTATGTGCCATCATAGACTGCCTTCTAAACTTAGCTAGTGAATTCATATATAGTTCATCATGTTGAATGAATTTACTATCACAAAATCTACCTTGGCAAAGTAGTCTCTCTCTTCTTGATGTTAGTTACATCGAATTCCATATTATAGCATGCATGATCTTATTGTTAGTTAAGGGTGATCTTCCAAAAAATAATTATATTACTTTAAGATTTATTGTAATTTAATGTTTTGACCATATGATTATTTAAAATTGTGCTCTATCTCATGCTTAGTTCCTACATATGCTATCATGATTTTACATCTCATGACTCATATGCTATTCACTTCATGATTATATATATGTGTGTATATCATGCATTGTCCATATACATAGTATGTTCAATACATGCGTTACAAAGCTCACATCAAATGTTTCCATGTTTAATTATCAAACATGGTTGAAATCTTTGATATGACTTATATCAAACAAAATTATAAAGTCAAGTCATGTGAATCAGGACGTAGCATTCTTCCATCTTGTGGCTAGCTTCGAGGACTACTTGAAGAAGGATTTGTGAGTCCTCGTGATTCGAGGGCAGGGCCATCTTTTGTCATCTCTTGCTTTATTGATCATGATGAAATATTGAGACTGGTCTTTTTTTTCATTATCTTCTTGATGGTGAGATAGGGACATGTCTTTAGTCTCTTCTTATGCTAGAGTATGTATGTGAAGAGTCTATGTTTTTTTTTTCATTTGGGATAAAGCTTGCATCCTTCCTCTTGTGATGTTGAAATAAGGCTCATTCCCTATACCCTTATAGATTGTGTTGGTACTTTAATAGCCTTATGAATGCTTATTGATATGCTAAGATAGCTTGGATGGGGTCTTTTAAGGTTCCGATCGTCATGTCACATCTAGGGCCTAGCTTAAGTTGTGACATATATCCGATCCAAAACCTAATAACTTGAGACCTCATTGATATCTAGGTTGGTTTTCGATCAAAAGCTATTTTTCTAAAAAGTAATTCCTACTCTATTGAGGTGTGAGCTTCTTGAGAGAGTTTTGAAAAATATTTTTGATATTTTTTGGAGGTAATTATTTTTCTTAAATTTGAGAAAAATAAATTGATTTAAAAATATTTAAGTCAACAAATATGAAAAAATTAAAAATTATTTTTCAAAAATATTTTCTTTTCTACCAAACACAACCAATGGAGCTGATACGTGCATTTAAATATTGAAGACCAACAAAATAAAATGTCTTAGGACATGAAAATATGTCATACGTCGTATGACCATCAGATACGATTAAAAAAAAAATAACTTCAATGTTACGGTGCTATATGATTGTGTGTCACCTAGAATATAGAAGAATCTAAAAGGCACGTTGAGAAGAGGAAAACATACATAATTCTACCACATATTAGAAGGCTTTTGAAAGGGGAAAATGATACAGGACTTCACCAATCTAACCAAGGTAACAGCACAACCATACTTGATACTACGATTAATTTCAGTTATTAAATCTAGAATAGCCCAACAATCAACATAAAAATTTATTGATCTCTATCCAACTTCAAGAAGCAAGAACCCTCCAATTCTTTTAGGAAGTAATTTTTTCTCACAGTTATCTCGATTATAAGACCAGTAAAACAATCACTTTGTAGTATCAATTATTACATAGCTATCTATTTTGTTGACTTATTTATACCTTAACGATTATCATAAACCCGCATTACTGTTTTTACAATTACTTTTTTATTCCTTTTGCATTTTGATTCTCTTATTATTGAATATTCTAAAGTCCGTCAAATGATCAAACCTTTTCGTTAGGAAAGATCTATTGTCATGTGTTTATAAAAAAGATCAAATTTATTTTTTGGTGTTGTCTTTAAATTTCAAGCATTGCAACAAATTAATACTATTTTAATATTATTATATCAACTTATCAAATTCAACGTAACTATTTCTATGGCATTATATAAACTTTTTAAATTTTTTGAACCAGGTTTTATTATTTTAACTTTGTATTATATATTTTCATTATTTACATTGTCATTTCATAAGATCTGCACATATCCTACCTTCTCGAAACTTCACGTGTAGGCCTTATATTCAATATATGTATATTATTATTCTTATATATGATAGCTAAAAAGCATAAGTCCTCTAAATTAAATTTGGCTTTAAGATTCCTAAACTTATTGAGACGGTTCCGTTTCATCGGAGTTTTAATTTCATACAAATAGTGAGCATATACAAAAAGTCAAGAGACACAAACTAATTGGTCATTCAGATATAACTATTAATGCAAATCCTAGAGTCATTGTTGTGAAATGGACGAGAACATGGATAAGGTCGAATCTTTGATTGAGTTTAAAAATTCACGAATTAGAATTCTACTGATTATGTTTTTCTATCACAAGTTTCAGAAACCTGAGAAGGTTGTGCATAATTTTTTCCACAAATTGGTACGAAACTCATGCGTTACAAAGCTCACATCAAATGTTTCCATGTTTAATTATCAAACATGGTTGAAATCTTTGATATGACTTATATCAAACAAAATTATAAAGTCAAGTCATGTGAATCGTGATTTGAATAATCGTGAAGGACACAATAAAATGAAGTTGAACTTATAACTAATTAGCTAAGTTCAGGTCTTTACTTGGTAAAGGGAAGTTTTTAGTAAAACCTGTTCCCCTGTGTGTTCGATGATATTATGAATCAGCCTCGGTCTAGTGTTGATATATACATGGATGTCACATAATTAATTATTGAGTTCAGAAAAAGAAACATAATCAGAAGCATCCACAAAGATTGATATGGGATCCAACCCAATCACCAACTAGTTAAAAGAATGATGAATGAGAA
>DF358624.1:0-11205 GCA_000787875.1 Solanum virginianum
TTTCTCCAGTGCAAAGTAACATCCCAGCTGTGGAGGATTTTCATTAGTCTCGCGTCCCCA
The DNA here is from genome assembly GCA_000787875.1 of Solanum virginianum. NCBI lineage: Eukaryota > Viridiplantae > Streptophyta > Magnoliopsida > Solanales > Solanaceae > Solanum > Solanum virginianum. Next base: position 61 of record DF358624.1, read on the forward strand.
TAAGGGTCGATTCTCAATCTCCCATGATGTAATCTTTGTTGTCATTTTTTATCATATGCCCACTATAACTTGTGCATTGGTCAAGTGGTTTGTGTAATGGAGCAAATAGCTACTCTATTTAATTCATAACCATTTTCTAAATGAGTTATTCTTGTTTCTGGTAAGATGCTTGATCTGCTTTGTTTGGTTCTTACTTCTGTAATGTCTTTGATGCATTTAGGAGAAAGAAAAAGAAAGCTGGGAACCCACCTGCCACTCACTCAGAACAAAGCTTGAGATTGCTGAGAGTAACTGCATCCGCGCCGAGATTGAAGCAGCCAAATTTAGAAGTACAATTCTGTGTTGTGGTTAGTTACCTTGTTTAGAGATGAATTTGGAGCTCATACTTGTTATCTCATTGTAGGTCAACTGGAGTCAGAGTTATCTGCTCAGTCTCAGCTGTTAATCTCAAAAGAGGCTGAATTGATGGCGGCCAAAGAAGAGGTGATTCTAATCTCTTATTTTTCTTACTTGTATTTTCCTCACAAATGTTTAGGCCCCGTTCATTTTTATTAGATTATGACATCTAACTCCTTATACTCATCTAAATAGACATATTTAATATTTTTTTTTGTTTCTCAAAAAAAATATTAAATATTTGTATCTAGATCTGAAAGTTGAAAAACTAACAATGTTGTTTCAACATCTGAATGTTGATAATTTATCTTTACTAAAAAACTAATAAATATTGAATTTAAATAAATAAGTACGAATAAATTTGCATCCACAGGACCACAGGACCCAAGGGTAAAGCCTAGTGGTCAATGAAGTGGTTGAGAACCGTAAGGTCGCATGTTCAATTCCCAAGTAGGTGATTCTTCTTATCTGTAGCCTTCGTGGACAGAGTTACCTAGTACGTGTTGCTAGTGGGGGTGACTGGTATCGTGTGGTCAATGGAATTAGTCGAGTTGTGCGAAAACTGGTCTGGACACCACGATTATAAAAATAAAAATTGTTCCCACAAAATATTGGAAAATGTTTATTAACAGGGAGTTAAACAAATTGTTTATTTGATGAATCACACTCTAAAAAACTAGCAGAAAAGGTGGTCGGTGATAATAGTTGTAAAGTGGTGGTGGTCATTATTCTATGGGGGAGGTTGCCTATGATGGTTATGCAATGGCATCTGGTTTTGATCAGATAGAAGTTAGTAGTAGAGGTGGTTGGTATTGGTGGTTGTGCAAAGAGGCGGTTAGTGGTGGTGACTAGTTGTGAAGGTGCTTGGTGATTGCGGTAGTGGTTGTGCTATGGAGGCTGGCGTCGGAGGTGGTTGATAGTTGGTCTGTGCAGTGCTATCAAAGGCTAAAAGCGCAAAAAGCTCTAAGGTCTATTGGGGTTGTAAGCTCAAAGCTAAATAAAGCACGGGCTTCAACGAGAAAAAGCCGAAAGAGAAAAAAAAATTATAAATCTATATGTTTAGTCCAAGACTAATAATTATAAACGTGAAATGACAAATATATGACCAAAGAAATTGGAAAAAAAAATAATAAACCAGAGCAAGGCCCTTAGACTAAAGTGGTTATGAGGTATTCTCAAGAGCCTCAATGATGACAAAGGATGTTCTTACACCATGGGTGATCGTGAGTTGTTCCTTGTAGGCTCTGATTGCAGAGAAGGAGTCTAAACTTGCAGAGATGGATGCAGCTTCCACTGGTGAAGCAGCTAGACTTAGAGCTGTTGTTGAAACAGTTAAAGGAGACATTATTCATCTGAAAAGCGAACATGTATAAGCTAACACCTTTTTCCAATTTGACCTTACAATATCATTCATAATTGATGCTTTTCGGTGCATGTTAGTCATTCAAACATATATTATTCGAAGATTATAAGTTGCTAAAATTCCTCTCCTTTTTGAGATTGCTAATTTGAAAAGGAAGTTTCTACTCCACTTGCAGTCTAGCATCAAATCACAGGCTTAATTGTTGGGAATCCTAAATTATACTTCTTACTCTCTGCTGACCAAATTTCTTTATCAACACATGCCTTTCTAATTGAGTAGAGGTAAAAGTGGTGGATGAAGTTCAAAATGCTGATCTTTTAAAGAATAATGTTGCAGTTGCTCCTTTGCAGTCATCTTCATCTTGATTCAAGAGCCAGTATGGTAACATAGTTAAACATGTCCTGGGAATTGCCCCTTTTTGATTAATAATTTGATGCGTCCCCATAAGGGTCGATTCTCAATCTCCCATGATGTAATCTTTGTTGTNTGGGGGGGGGGGGGTAAGCCTGTGTAAGTCCATCGGAATCTTGTGGCCTCTCTTGAAGATCAATACAACCATCATGGTAGGCAATGGCAAGAAGACCTGGTCATGAATAATCAAGTGACCATAGCTGATGTTTGGACACAACAGGGATGGAATTTCCAGTTTATAAGGAATTTCAATGATTGAGAAATCAAGACTGTGACTGAATTTTTCAGAAGGTTGGAAATGAACATGATAGATTATGGTGGAGCAGAAATAGCAGAGGCACATTCAAGGTAACTCTGCATACAAGTTGCTAAATCAAGATGGACAACAAGCTTCTCTTTGGGCTTGGAAGCAGATTTGGAAATCTGAAATCCCTTTCAAGGTGGCATGTTTCACTTGGCTTCTGGCTAGAGAAGCAGTTTCGACATAGGAAAATCTCAAGAAAAGGAAGTTCTCCATGTGTTCTAGATGCTATTTATGTAGGGAAGAGGTTGAGACAGTCAACCATCTGTTTCTCCAGTGCAAAGTAACATCCCAGCTGTGGAGGATTTTCATTAGTCTCAGGGGTTTTGCTTGGGCTATTGTCTGACAGAATCACACATCTTTTGTACAGTTGGGGAGAACTAGGGGTGGGAGCTGTAGATAGTGATAGATGGATGACTGTTCTAGCTTGTATATGGTGGACTGTTTGGCTAGAAAGAAATGCTAGATGTCATGAGGGCAAGATCGAACTAAATTGTATCAGGCTTTTTTGCTTCTGGTGTAAACAGATGTATTTAGAGGACACTGAATCCATTATAGATATCCTAGGTACCTGCTAGGATTCAGATTCAGTTTTCTTACTTTTTTGGCAAGCTGTAATTATGATTTTCAGTGCAACCTATGTACTGGTTAAATGAATTTACAAAAATGTTACCTTCTCAAAAAAAAAATTATGATAAAGTGATTTATCAATTATTTAGTGGCACTTCTTCAAAAAAGGCTCATGGAAGGTAAAATTTTGCCTTAGAACCTCGATGACAACACAAAGCGCTCAACATGTTTTGAGCCATTCTTTAAGACTTAAGCGCACCTTTGATTACAGTGGGTCAGTGGTATTATTGACGGTTGTGGTCGGTGGTTACCCATGCATCTATAAATTTTTATTGATGTATAGATCTTCCTGAGGTGACAGATTAATTGGGTATCGAGACATTCTCCCTACCTATCAGCAAAAAAAAGTATATATCAATTGGATCTATACACTTTACTCATTTTCTTCTTGAAATATGTGCACCAATTGCATATTTGACATTTTACTAAAAGCATCATTTGAAGCGAGAAAGAAACAAAGAATCTGCAAGCACATATATTTAGCTCGCCTTGACAATATAGTATCTACTGATTCAAAGTTATTGAGAGTTCAGGAAAAGATTTTTCTTCCTGTTGCCAGACTATGATTATGTAATTACCTCTTAACAGAAAACTGTTTTTGATCTCTATTTCCTGTGGGACAGTTAAGCTCTTCTCTTCTGAATGGTATTACTAAAATGGCATTTTACACCTAACTTTTTGAAAATAAACTATAAGATGACTACTATATAAACTAAGCAATAATAGAATCGGGCAAGTTTAGGATGTTGAATAGCTCTTTTGAAGATGAGTTTAGGATGCTGAATAGCTTGTCGTTGACTTCAACTATTCCTTCCTTAAGAGTGTTTGGTACTAGAGAGAATTTGTTGCATGAAGAGTGGCTAACATTAAATATTGGGAAAGAAGTAGCAAAAGTTGACACAAATGTTCTGTTTTATGTATCTCAAGATTTACTCTTCTATGGTAACTTGCAGACCAATCGCATTCAAAGTGAATTTTCGTCTTACAAGGCTCGTGCTCACGCACTTCTTCAGCGAAAGGATGCTGAATTGGCTGCTGCTAGGGACAGCGAACAACTTAAAGCACTTGAGGAAGCATTGAAGGTACATGCTTCCTGGTGTAACTAGCGAAATACTTTGGGTTAACAGTTTAACATTAAGGTCTTTTAATTTTGTTGCTTAGATATTAAAAAATTTGCTCTTTCAGGAAACAGAGAAAGAGGTAATGTCAGTCTCTTCTGAAAGGGATAAAGTCCTTCAAGATCTAAAGAACACTTTAATTAATCATGAGAAGGAACTTGCAGACAGGTAATATGAGTTTGACGACTTATTCGATGTCCACCTGAAAGCAAATTTTACGCAGTTTATTTTGCGTGTGCTTTTACCCACATTCAAATTATGCATCCTAGGAAATCTGGTTGCAGTTTGCTGTCTTCTTTGGTTTACTGAATATTAAGTTCACACACATTGACATGGGCACACTCTCAAGTTCATTCACTCCATTGGGCAAAATAGTTTTAAATCTAAATTGTAGTAATACAATGAGCTTTTTACAGATTTGATTTAGCGTTTATTTGCCGAAAGAAAATGAATTAACACACTTATACATCAAATCCTATCCAGAGATGAAGCTCTTCGTGCTACAGAGGAACAGATCAGAAGCATGGGAATGAAGCTCAATTCTGCTTTTTCTGCCCACCAAAAAGAGAAGGAAGCATGGGAAATAAACCTTCAAAATGTAGAAGAAACTTGGCGATGTAATTTTTAGGATGATATGATAATCAACTTTCTTTTTATGAATTGCCATTTGTTCAGCTTCCAAATGGAAAAATCATTCTAGATACTGTTTTGCAGTGAGATGTGATGCATTTAAAGCAGAGAGTATGGTGACCTCTGGTGATAATGCTCAAAAAGAGCTAGAGGATCTCAAACTAAGCTGTAAAAAACTGAAGGTGATGATTTATAATCATCAATACGATCATAACGCTTCTTAATTTGGTGACACTGAGTTCTTTAACTTGTAGGAAGAGCTTGATTCTTTTCGTGACCTTGCTGATAAGATGATTGAGGAGAAGGACAATGAAATCTCTAGACTTATAGATGATAACGAGAACCTTCGGTACAAACTTCAGTCTAAATCTTTTGTAAGTGTGAAGCAGTCTCCAATCACCTATTCATACTGGATTCATGAATCTGCTTCTGCAATGCACCTATTTAACATTTGTATTTAAGCATTCTTTTAAACTAGTTGTTTTTCTTGTGCAAATATCAGGCTGATTACAATGGCCACTCCAATACAGGTATGAAGATCTTCAGCACCTTTTAGGCTTTTAGCTCATTCTACAGTTTAAGATAGTATCCTTAAATAACTGCTTCAGTGACTAATATTGCTCTTGGAAATGATTGTACAGTATATGACAAGCAGGATCCTGCGAATTCGACTACCTCAGCTGCTGAGCAGCAGATTCTAGTATGGACAATTTTCTAATTACATTCTGTGCAATATTTTCATCCGTTATTGCAAAGGGTAAAAAGGAAATCAAAGACTGTGCCATAGACAGTATAAGTGGCAACAGTTTTAAGTCCCACCCGAACATGGTCTGGCATGCTTTATGCATTTCTTTGAAGTCCATAGTTGGATGTTGGGGGACAGACATTGCAGTTCTATTACGTATGAAAGTTTAGGAGTAAGACTGGTTTCTGTTTCCCGAATCATTTGAGTACATGCAAAAGGTCTGGTGACATAAGTGAGGAGTAAGAATTTTTGTGTTCTTTCCCCTTCTAATGGGCAGTCATGTATGAAAGTTCAGGAGTAAGACTGATTTCTGTTTTCCGAATCATTTGAGTACATGCAAAAGATCTGGTGATAAAGGTGAGGAGTAAGAATTTTGGTGTTCTTTCCTCTTCTAATGGGCAGTTCAGTGCACGAAGTCTTCCACATTCACGTAGGGTCCAGGGAAGGGCCACATCCGAAGGGAGTGTCATGTAGGAAGCCTACCGTGATGCAGGCATCATTGGCTAATTCCATGCGTGCTCACGCACTTCTTCAGCGAAAGGATGCTGAATTGGCTGCTGCTAGGGACAGCGAACAACTTAAAGCACTTGAGGAAGCATTGAAGGTACATGCTTTCAGTAATCAAATTAACGTTATAACACATCGTAAGTACTTGAGGTAGTTCTTGCTTAGCCACCATGTCTAAGAAATTTCGTTTGACAGTTAGAACGGGCAGGCTGGATCTCCATAAGGTAAATGTTCTGTGAAAGTCTTGTACATGTATGTATGTTATTGTGTGTTTGTAGACTGCCAAAATCTTTCTTAACCTTGAGGGTGTGTGATGTGTGCTATTATGTAGAACATGTGGTGGTATGGGTTGGATCCCTCAACCAGAGATTCAGGTTCAAGCCCTAGGAATGGAGAATCTTTTGATAGTGAGCGCTTTACCCCCTTAGTGGGCCTACCTAGCATGAACCCAGATTAGTTAGGTTTGTGAGTTTCAGATACCTGATAAAGTTAGGTTTTGTAAGTTCTGGATACCAGATAATAAACTAGAGCAGAGAAGATGGTGGATTCATTATCATTATGGAGGTAAAAGATCAGGTTTTTGCTTGTCTGACATAATCAAAAATTTAAGTTGCTAAGTTATTGGAAGACAGTGTGACAAAATTCAAATCTGTAATTTAAGCGAGGGAATTGTTTTGGATCATCTATCAAAAATCTCCATTTCCGGAGTTTAAGTAGGCGCTTGGACATAAAAATGTGATGCATTTGAAACAAATAAAGTAGTATTTGAAGTTGAGTTGAAAAAGAATATTTGTAAATTGAAGTTGTCTCTTGGACATACATTTAACTTGGGAAAAAGTTGAAATTTTGTGAATGGATATGGATTTTCAGTTGTATTTGAAAAACTCATCTTCAAAATTTTTTTCAGAAAATCAGTCCATTGTTTAACCAAACAGTGTTTTGGAAAAGAATATCTGTGGACAAATGACTCCTTAGTTAAGAAGATTAGTTTTTAGCATTCAGAGACTCCATTTCTGTCTCACTAGTCAATGCCAAACTTATTTAAACGCCTTGGCACTTCAGGTTTTGGCAAGACAACAAGCGCAAAGAGAAGAAGAGCTTGCTCAGTCACAACGTCACATTCTAGCCCTTCAAGTAAGTTATTCGCTCCAAGAATATCAATATTCTTAAGAGATAGTTTCCTCATTAGACTCTGATGTCTTGATTCAGGAGGAGATAGAAGAGCTTGAACGTGAAAATCGTCTTCATAGCCAGCAGGTATGTCTTTAAATAGAAGTTTTGTGTCTGTCAATATATGGTGTAGTCTATCTCAATAACTAGTTCTCTTCTTTCTTGGGGACTGGAGGGTGGCTTGAGTTTTTTGGGCATTGGGCTTGGGCAGCTGAATCTTTTTTCTTGGCTTAAGACTGTCTTTGCTGTCCTTTTACTTGGGACTTCTTATGATTTGGATTCCATTATAAGTTTGCCTTAATGAGTACAGGAAGCTAAGTTGAAAGAGGAGCTTAGGAACATGGATAGATCACAGAAGAGGGAAGGGGTAGATCTGACGTATCTTAAGAATGTCATTTTAAAACTTCTCGAGACAGGTATTCAGTGTTACAGTGAAAAGGTTTTAAATTTATTTCCTGTAAAGCAGAATTATTTTAGTTGTACCAAATGCTTCCGTGGGTAATTATTTACATCATAATTTTCTTGTGATAAATATTTCACAGGTGAAGTGGAGGCTCTATTACCTGTGGTTGCAATGCTTCTTCAGTTCAGCCCTGAGGAGGTGATGTTCTTGTGTCCAATTGCAGTAGTAAACTACTGTTTTCATTTCTAAAATATTGGTGGTGGTTACGACTTATGATAAAATATCCCAGTAATATTCATGAATCTATTAGGCTTACTCCTTTAAAATAAGTACAGGAAGACTTATTGTGACTTAGTACATTTTAGCTCATATGGCATGGGCAGGTGTATGTATTTGCACTGCAGGTATAGAGAAATTCAAATAATCATCTTATTTTGCTATTAAATGCAAAATCTATTTTTATCAAATGATTAGAAATTGAAAATGTGCTATAACTTGATTAGGTTTCAAATAAATTTAACTGGAAGGCATATGCAGACGAACCTTTTTGTAGTTAATCAGTCTCATATTGATATTTACTCTGTTAATTATCATATATCAACAGTGAGTAAATCTATAGGAGTGTAATATAACTTGAAACACTCACGAGTTTACACATGCATATGCAGACGCGGAAGTGCCAACAAGCATATCGCTCCTCTGTAGAAGCTCAAGCCAGTCCAGTAAAAGATAGTTCAGGATCTGGGAGCTCACTGTTTTCTAGATTCTCATTCTCTTAATAGCCATTATGAGGGCTGCAGAGATGCTACCCAAATGTTGTCTAATTCAGCTTCAAGTAAATCGGGTAGTATGGAGCGGCCGTGGAAGTAGAGATGCAGTAGAGGAATTTTGTGTTCTTGTGTAATTAACAAAGAAATGTTTTCTGCGACGAATTTTTTTTTCTTGTATAGAAGTGTTGCAAGAGAAGAACAAAACACAAGCAATGCGAGATACAAGGGGCATGAGTAGGCATCCCCGGTCGTTCTTCACATGATTTGTATACCAGAGGTATTTGACTCTTCCTTTTCTAAATTGGGTGTAGAGAAAGGAGGAAGAGCACATTTGTTAAATTCATTGACCTATCCATGTTCCTGAGGAGAAAGAGCACATTTGTTAGAAATTGTAAAATTTTGGTAGTAAATATTGCATGATCGAAACAAAGTAGTTCGTATGAATGTGAGTCCATGGAACTGATAATACAGTGTCTTTATCCAAGCAGTAAAAATGGCACTTGCTGAGGCACAATCTACCTACCATTGCTGTGATTGGCAATCAAGTAGTCTTACCCCTTGGCAGTTTCCATCAACATTGGTCACTATAATCTTTTTTTATTTCCATCAACATTCATTATTCCATCAACATTGGTCACTATAATCTTTTTTTATTTCCATCAACATTCATTAGTCACAAATTAAGCAAGTTGGTCTTGAGTTGTGGTCTAGTATTTAAATATCTAAAATACAGGAAGATGCAAACAACTGGTTTGGACTTGTAGACTAGATCTTAAAAGTAAAGCATTAACGATTGGCCGTCACTTGTAAAGCTTCCATCACTGTCTAGAGTACTAGTTGAGGTTGGTGAGATGGACAACGATTGGTATTTGAATGTTATTAGTATTTGACAAATAAGTTTTACTAATTTGAATTAGTATATTAAACTTCCAATACGCTACTTAATGACGGTTCATTCTAAGAGCGTAACCTATTCCACCAACTTACATTTATTTTCTTTTTCTTTTAAAAAAGAAAATTAATTCCAAGTTCTGAAATCTCAAATTATTCATTGAGATTGCTTAAACAATACTCCCTTCAGTCCAAAATAAATGATTTTTTTGGGAGGTGTGGCACTATGCGACAAGTTACAAGTCAATAACAGTAGAATCAACGGTGTGCTGCTCTTTCAGGATTCTGCAACATCAACAAAAATACATGGCACGTCCAATATTTAAACAGAAGAAGATCTCAGCTTTAATTATTCAACCATATTGCAATTTGTGCTGCTCAACAATGAACGCAAAAACCAAAAGAATTTTTTTTTTTCATTAGACTTCTATTAGTACTAATAGTTTCCATATATTTCTAAAAAGCTCCTGGAAGTACACAAGAATCATTCACGTTACAGATTCAGCATCATTTTGACTAAACTCAAATAAACCAGGAGAACATAAAGATACCAAAAGAAAAAATATTATAAAAAGGTTGCAAATATCAAAGCCATAAGCATAAAAGAAAAAAAATACTGTAATCAGAACAAGAGAGTTTCAACTTTTCAACCATGCTTAACTTGGAAATCCTTCATGAAAGCTACCAACTTTTCAACTCCAGCCAAAGGCATAGCATTGTATATTGAAGCCCTCATTCCTCCAACAGACCTATGTCCCTTAAGCTGCACCATCTTCTCACCAGCAGCTGTCTTCACAAACTCAGCCTCCAATTCTGGGTTAGCCAATGTAAATGGCACATTCATCAAAGACCTCACTGATTTCTCAACTGGGCACCTGTAAAATCCATTGCTGGAATCAATTGCATCATACAAAATCTCAGCTTTCTTCTTGTTCTTCTTTTCAACCTCTACCAATCCACCTTGATCCAACAGATCTTCAAATACAAGCCCACACATGTAAATCCCATAACAAGGGGGTGTGTTATACAGAGAATTGTTCTCAGCATGGATCTTGTAATCCAACATCACTAGGTGTAATTTTCTGGGCATTTCCAATCAAATCTTTCCTAATAATCACAATTGTAACTCCAGATGGACCAACATTTTTCTGTGCACCAGCGTAAATAATGCCAAATTTAGAGACATCTACTGGTTTTGAGCAGAAATTGGAGGACATATCAGCAACAAGAATGGTTTTCTCGTTAAGGGGTGTTGGGTAATTCTTGAATTCAACCCCATGAATAGTTTCATTGGCGCATATATGCAAATACTTAGCATCTGGGTTTTGTACCAACGAATCAAAATTGGGGATCTTGGTGTACTTTTCCGATTTGCCACTCCATATGACATTGGGTTTGCAGTATTTAGTTGCTTCTTTGTAAGCCTTGTCACCCCATGAACCGGTGACGATGTAATCAACGGCGTCGTCCGGTGAGCAGATGTTGAGAGGAATGGCGGCGAATTGGGTGGTGGCCCCACCTTGAAGGAAAAGAACGGCGTATTCTTCAGGGATATTAAGCAGGGCTCTCAGATCTTTCTTGTATAGAAGTGTTGCAAGAGAAGAACAAAACACAAGCAATGCGAGATACAAGGGGCATGAGTAGGCATCCCCGGTCGTTCTTCACATGATTTGTATACCAGAGGTATTTGACTCTTCATTTCCATGACGGACATGCCGGAGCCGCGCCAGTTAACGAGGTCGGCTTGGGCTTTTTGGAGAACATTTTCCGGGAGAGTGGCGGGTCCGGCTGCGAAGTTGAAGACCCGATC
>DF358624.1:19400-37392 GCA_000787875.1 Solanum virginianum
CACACATTTGTTTTCTAATCATGTCTGATGGCCTTCCAGCTATTGTGGGTGTTGCGGTTTTTCCTTGTTGTTGTGGTCATGTTGAGTTTCTTCTTTCTGTGAGTCTTCGCCTTTCCTACTTAGCATGTATTTTATTCGTGGTTTCGATCTCGATTTTAATCATGCATAATATGTTATTATATATAAATTTATGTGAGTATGATTATAATTTCATGTAACTTTAAATGAGACAACCCGAACATACAACTATAGCAGCATTGAATAAATTACATAACAGAAAATTTATTGAAGACAAACACATTAAGTGAAATCGTGCTTGATATTAATAAAATATCTAAAATATTATAACAACATGATTTTTAATTTATTATAGTAACTTTTAAATGAGATAATTCTACCGTATAACTATTATGACAATGAATAAATTAAACGACTTACGAAAGACAAATGCATGAACTCAACCGCACTTGATATACAATATTTGAAAATGAATAACCTAGTGAAAAATATTTCCTAAATTTCAGGACCTATAACAAGTTATCCGTTAAAATTTATGACAATATAGTTCATAAATCATACTAACTTTTTTAAATGTGACAACCCATTACAATTGTTACACAACGTATAATAATGTCAAATTTTCACATTTACTAAAGGCAAGCACATTGACTTGAAGCAATGTTAACATTATTAAAGTTACTTGTATTCGTTTATTCATTATATTAGTGAATTTACTTGAGCTTCGTACGATTATAAAAGATATATTTTTTATAAATTTAGTTGAGACAAAATGGATAACTTATAAATATGTATGTAAAATTTGTTTTGAAAGTAGAATAAATCACACAAAAAGAAAAAAAGTTAACATAATTACATTTTAGAACTATGAGTTCACACTGATAGTTAATTATCATGAAGTTAAATAGATTTGCAACCTTAATTGTAAAATTTAGGAATATTAAAGAAGTCAAATTACGGAATAAGGTCGAGCCATGTATGCACAAATAGAAGATCAAATTTTAAAAAATTAAAGAATTCATTAATTAAAACTTGTTTTGCTTCAATTTGTTTGAATTGATTCGGAGTATAAAGGTCAAACTAACTAGTACTTAATGTGAATTCAGAAATAGAAAATTTCAATTTATTTGAAATAAAAGATACATATTTAGAAATTTCATAACAATACTATAAGTCACTATAGTAAATAATTCAAAATATTTTGAAAGTATTTTAAAAAATTAAGATCAAATAAAAAAGTGAAGAAACAAAGAATTCATTAATTAAAACTCGCATTCCTTCAATTTGTTTGACTTGATTTGGAGTACGAGGATCAAACTAAACAATGCTTGATGTGAATTCAAAAATAAAAAAATAAAAAAAAATTGAAATAAAAGGTACATATTTAGAAATTACATAAAAATACTACAAATCATAATAGTTAAAAATTTAAAATATTTAGAAAGTATTTAAAAAAACTTAAAATCAAATTAAATATCATTTGACTCTCAAAAATAGTAACAAAAACAAATAAATTTGAATTGCTAAGTATTAACTGGAAACTCCACGCAGTAGATACATCATACACTATAAATTGCTAGAATTTACAAATACTATATTACTAATTCTTGATTCAAAATTCAAACATTCTAGTTTTAATATGTATAATGAGAACATAAACAAATGTGATAATGAGATGTTTTCCTCGTTAATCCTATTATGACATTATTTTTTGAAAATGATAAAATTTTAATTTTTCAATCTACTTACAAATATAATATCTCAAATCACACCAACTATTAGTATTACAAAATAAATATGAACGAAGTCCCTCCAATTTAACTAAAAGATGAGTAATATTTACTCTTTAATTTAATCTCCCTCTATTTATCGAGTAAGAAAAAAATAATTAATTATATTTAAATTCTTTAAAGTAAAAATTATTTTTAATAAACACCACAACTAAAATTAACATTATAAATTGTTTGTGAGCACAAACACAAACGGAAAACCATAAACTTTTTTACTGTCAATTGTACTATCTACCTTGCAAAATCATTGTGTGACTTTTGGTCTGCAAAGTAATTTTTAAAATTTACTTTATTTATTGTCTTATATGTCTGCGTATAATTAGTGTAGCAGACATATTCCGACTTATTTATAATGTCAATTAAAAGTGGATCTCATCTGCAGACTTGAATAAAAGTTAATCCAATCATTTTATACATAAGAGAATGCAGAGACTTCCTTTCCTTGCTTTTTATTTTCCACCCGATGTTCAGATTCGGAATTCAAATACTTATTTTAGAAATTTTGAATTTATATTAAGAAATTTTAAATATTCTTTATAAAAAAGAATATATATATATATATATTTAAAACATAAATTTGAGACTTTTATAAAAGATGAAAAAATACTTACTACTCCAGTTTCATTATCTTCCCTGAGATGTGAATCTTTTTCATTTTCTCTAGTAAGTACCAAATTCTTAAAAACATTTTCCGACAATTATTCCTACATTGAAAAATTTGAAATAGTGGGGAGTAGTTTTTGACACAGTCTGAGATACTAAGGACCATGTGCGCAATTTGTAATCTGTTATAACCACGTGAACACTTATTGATTTATTCCATTTCTTCATTTCCTCAGTCCCAAAATTAATATAATTCACTCTTATTTTAAGAAAAAAAAAGGAGTTTATTTACCAAATTACTTCTATTTATTAAATATTCCTTGAGAATTGAACACTATTTAGAAGCAGCAGCTAGCTCTTTAATACAAGGATATAATAGAAACAATAACATACCCAGTAAAATCCCACAAGTGGGGTCTGGGAAGGACATAATAGAAAAACATATTAATTTTTGTCTTAAATTTCGAAAATGGCATTTGCTCTTGCTCCTTTTTGAAGAAGATACAAAGTTAAAAACTCACCGCCTGAAAAGATCTGAAAGTGTTCGTTTTCCTGTTTTTGGTTTACTCTTCTCATCCAAAGACAACTTACCCCCCTTCCAATCCTGTTTTGTGGGATGTAATGATTCACTCTTTTCCTCATTATGTTCTTGTGAGGAATCACGCTTCTCTTTCAAACTGTGCTCCTTGGTAGTTGCACCATTGTCAACATTGCCTAAAAGTTTCAAATGGTTTACCCAAGTCTGCTGAGATTTATCACCTCCCTTTCGCTCTTGTTTTTGAGGCGGCACTTCATGCTTCACTCTTTCAAGCACCGTTCTTGTTACACTCGGTGGCAATTCATTCTGCTCGACCTTAGTTTTCTTCTTAGTTACAGCATCCCCGTTATCCAGTTTCTGACTAAGAGATTCTTTATCAGGCTTTTCAACAGCCTTCTCCTTGGATTGCTTGGCAATAACCGACTTCCGCTTCTCAGCTCTATTGTGTTTGATTTCAGAACTTGCACTGGGCTGATTATCATCTTCACACACAAACTTCCTTTTCTTGAACTTCACATTTCCACCCATATTCTCGTTTGTAGCATTTTTACTCAATTGAGCATCAACTTTTACCCGGGTATGTTTAATCACTTCACTGCCTGGAATGACCCCAGGAGCTATAGTATCAAGGATGACTTTACCAAGAACAAACCTTGTCTCAGGCGTTTGTCCTTTCCCAAGCAAAGTATAATCAATCGCAAAACTATTCCTCCTGGTTTTGAGAGATCTAACATCTTCTATCAGAACGTCAAAAATTACTTCAACGACCTTCTTCATGTTCTTAGATATAAACACCTGAATATAAAATATCTCACTAATAGTAAATCAGTGACTACAATAATAATAGAGCAATCACCAGTACAAGCTTTAAAAAGGATGAACACTTCACCAAGAAATTGACAATTTTAGACACTGATTGTTATTCTACTTTATTCAGAGCATGTAAAAGAACAACAATCACATACCCAGTGAAATCCCACAAAGTGGAGTCTGAGAAGGGTATAATGTACCCAAACCTTACCATTACCTCATGGAGGTAGAGAGGTAGTTTCCGAAAGACCCTCAACTCAAGTGCATCAATCTCAAATAAAAGAAAAGAAAAAAACAGTGGAGAAAACATAATGGATTAATAAGAAAAGCAATCTAGAGTCTACAAGAATGAAATAATAACAATAAAATAGTGTGGTAAACAAAATACAATAACATATGACAAGAACCACAAAAGTGCGATTAGTCCTACACCTAGCGCTAAACATTGCAAAGCAAGACATTACTCTACCCAACTACCCTAATACGCGACTTCTTCTCCTTCCTATCTAAAGTCATGTCCTTGATAATATGAAGCTGCACATGTCTAATCAACTTTGCCTAATACTTTTTTGGCCTACCCCTAATCCTTTGCGTACCCTTAGACCAACCTCTCGCACCTTCGCACTGGAGCGTTGATGCACCTCCTTTGCACATGTTCAAACTATCTCAACCTCACTTTCCTCCTCCTGTCTACCACAGTCACTCTCACCTCCTCCCAAATAACCTCATTCCTAAACTTGTCGCTTCTAATATGTCCACACATCTATCTCGACATCCTTATCTTCGCAGTATACATCTTTTGAACATGAGATTTCTTGATGGACAACATATGGCCCCACACAACAAGGATGGTCAAACTCCTACTCTGTAGAACTTACCTTTTAAGTTTAAGGGGCACCTTCTTATCACACAAGACTCCAGAGGCAATCCTCCATTTTTATCCATCCCACCTCAATGTGATGTGTGACATCATCGTCAATGTCCCTATTATCCTGGATGATGGATTCAGGATATTTGAAAATCTCTCTTAGGAATTGTCTATGTGGCAAGCCTCACTTGTATATCCACTTCATCCATCGCATCACTGAATTGCACCTCAAACATTCAGTCTTGGTCCCACACAACCTGAACCCTTTGGACTCTAGAGTTTGTCTCCAAACCTCCAACCTATCATTAACTCTGTCCTGAGTCTCATCAATCAATACTATATCGTCCGTAAATAAAATACACCTAGAAACTCCTCCTGAGTAGACCATGTCAGTTCATCTATCACTAAAACAAATAGAAAAGGGCTAAGCACCGACCCCTGATGAAGCCCCCTCAATTTGGAGAGCACGAAGAAGATTCATGAAAAAATGGGTATACTGTTGGCAGAGGCAGGAGCTTCTACTAAATCACCATATCTTCTCTTTAATGTAAACAACTGCGGTGATCTCCCAATGAATATAACGAGGCCTTTTAGATGCGGAGAGAGAGTTAATTTTATTCCAAGCACAACTCGTCCGAAATACCTGGAGAAGTTGAATGAAAGCCACATGTTGAAAATGTAACCAAATAAAGAACACTCTTCTCCAAGGGTGTGATATACAAGGTCGTCTTATTTGCAGGAAATATGACAATTCCACCTTTCCCGACATGTCACCTTTTTCGATTTTATACGAAGCTCGGGCTTGGAGATTCCTTGTGATGGTAGGCCATTATATTCCCTTGTCTCCCCTTAGATGAGAAAGATAGAAAACCGTGGATAATCTTCTCCCCGTGAATATGAAACACTAGTTTCACTAAACCAAAAGATGGTCTGATCAATCAATACTACCTCAGAACCTATGTAAGCAGCAAGGGGTTTTAAATCATTTTAAGCGCTCTTTAGAGTGCTATGCACCAACTTCAAAGAGGTTATAAATGTCTTAATGTCAAGGTATAACTAAATAAGAATTATTTCAACTTTCTCGGAAGAAGTCGTCCACCAACTGCAGATCTGCAATCTGGATCCTACCATTTCATTATGATCAAATGTAATATGGAATAGCAAGCACCCAAGAGCTAAGAAGGCTTTATTGAAAGCTTTAAAAGAGTGGGAGAAAAGGGACACACGAGCGTTGGATTATGAAAAGAAGGTAGAATTGATCGGGACCTAGTGATCGATACTTCTTCTTTTATAGGTAGGATTGGGCGGCAAGTCTACTCCATGAAGTGAAGAAATGAAAGTCGGTGTTCATTAGACAAGGACCACCTGAGATTAATCTCAGTGGAGGCCAACAAAAAACTATGTGTTTTCTTTCTATTTGTGTGCCTTGGTGGGGGAATGGGTGGAGTTACCCAGTACATGTGCTGGTGCTAGGTAGAAGGTACCCAAAGGAGGAGTTTTTTTTGAGAAAGGTACCAGTTACTTCTATATATATTCACATGGACATTCTACAAATAAGAGGAATGTCCCACAAAAAGTTAGTGGATACAAAGACCTGGGTACCCAAAGGAGGAGTTGAGTTGTGTAAAAGCTGCTACGCACACCACTGTCATTAAAAAAGGTTTAGCAAAGAGATTCCACTAGGAAATATAACTCAAATAGAGTTTCAAGTCACTCTAGGTTATCTCCTTCCATTTAAGTAAGCCTTGGTGCGCGCCTGGGCCCTGGGTGGAGTTACCTGGTAGCTGGGTTGGTACCGTCATAAAAAAAGGATTAGCAAAGAGTATTCACCAAGGAATTATAAATCAGTAGAGTTTCAAGTCAGCCTATCGCTCATACTCTGCTAATTAGTAAAAAATACCAAGAATGTTCAACTTCGAATAACTAATTCTCCCTGTCCCGTTTTATATGACATGGTCCACTTTTGAGAGGAAAATGGACTAGTCATAAGATATCATATTTTAACAAAAACTTCAGAAATCAGGTATTGCATGGCAGATACTTCGACTTGTTGTCTTTATTCTCTGAAAAAGATGTCCACATCTCCAGACTCTGCAATCTGGGATTCCTATCATTACATTACGATTTATGAACAAGTGTGACATGGATTGGCAAAAAGATTTCACCAATAAATTACAACTCAATAAGTCATCCTGGGAATCATACTCTGCTTACAAGAAGAAACAAACAGAAAATGTTCTTACCTAGACAATGGAACTCCTACAATTAGCTAATTCTTCCTGTGCAGTTTGATACAACACCCTCCATTTTTGGGCAAAAAAAGACTAGCTTTATGTTAAAAAAGCTCAAATATTATGTGTCAACAAATAAATACCGAGGATACACTTCGATTAAATCAATTTTCCAGTATTATTCAGGAAAATGATAAAAATCAGTGTCCACTATCAGATGAAAAATGGTGAATTTGACGCACAGGTGAAAAGAGTTGCATTCAAGTACACATACTATTTTTTCACATTAATCCAGTATTACTCCAAAGCGTGACGAGGGTACAGAACAAAATATATTGGGTGCACAATAAGGCCAAAACAAAACCCATACAAGTTAACAAGTTGACTCAAACTAGATTTTATAAACTGAAGTAGGTTTACTTACCAAACCAGAGCATGGGGAGCCTGGGAACTTGGACATTGCTTCCTGGAGGCTGTCCTTATCAGTCAAAATGACTAGAGAATTTTGCACTAGCACTGCCAGCTCTTTAACTCTTTCAACAAGCTCATCATCTGATATGGAGGCTTGGGAATCTGAAATTTCAGGTGCATAAATAGATGCAGCATCAGAATGTCTTCTAGCAAATTTAACACCTTCCTCCCAATTTCCATGGTACAACACAGAAGCAAAAGTCAGGACGACAAATGCCCCTTGAGGATCAGTGATTAGTGCTAGATGAAATGCCAAGAGTGCAACCCTGCTCACATATATCAATCAAAAGGAAAAATATAGTCAATAATCCTAGCTACTAGAAGCCAATTTCTCAAAACTAACTCAAGCCTGAACTATTCAACAGACTTTGAAAAAGTGATAACACCGGTGATCTGAAAATTAGTAGACCCTTTTGATTGCAGCATTCCAGATTATGACTTATGAGCTGCTACACTATGACTTATGAACTGCTACACTGAAACTGAACTATTTAACATGACTCGCAGGTTTCATATGGCTGGATTTAGTCAAAATGCACAATAGAATCATGAAATATACCAAGCTCAAAATTATAATCAAGCAGTGCACAATAATGACCATGCTATTTGATGAGAATGGTAACAAAAACAAATAAGGACCATGCTATTGTATTCCCCAGCTTAAATCTACCATCATCCTCCCCATAATGTTGAACATACATGAATTTCTTCAACACTTGAGATGTCCAAATGCTCCTAAATGTCAATTTAAAAGCGAAATGCTAAATGCAGGAATAGAGTGGACGTACCAATCTAAGATGTATAAGAAAGGAAGAGGCAGCACAATCTCTCTCTCTCTCTCTCTCTCATTATTTATATATAAGCCAGCTAGGTGAAATCAGGTGTTCGAAGTTCAATTTACTTCTATTTCTTCACCACATTGATCTCATATGGTGTTCATTGATATCGAAAAGGCCTATGATAAAGTCCCGATGGCTGTCTTATAGAGGTGTCTAGAGGTGAAAGGCATCCCAATGGCATATATTAGGGTGATAAAGGACATGTACTACGGAGCCAAAACTATGGTAAGAACGGTGGAAGGAGACTCAGAGTATTTTCCTGTTGAGATGGGACTTCAAGGATCCGTGTTGAGCCCTTTTCTATTTGCTTTGGTGATGGATGAGCTGACGCGATCTATCCAGGAGGAGGTTCCATGCTGTATGCTATGTGCAGATGACATAGTACTGATTGATGAGACCCGGACTCAAGTTAATGATAGGTTGGAGGCTTAGAGACACGCCTTGGAGTCCAAAGGATTCAAACTGAGCAGGACCAAAATAGAATACTTGGAATGCAAATTCAGTGCTGCGATGGATGAAGCGGACATTGATGTGAGGCTTGCCACTCAAACTATCCCCAAGAGGGAAAACTTTAAGTATCTGGGGTCCATCATCCTGAGTAGTGGCGATATCGACGATGATGTCACACATCGTATTGGGGCAGCATGGACAAAATGGAGGCTTGCCTCTGGAGTATTTTGTGATAAGAAGATACCACCTAAACTCAAAGGTAAGTTCTACATAATGGTGGTTAAACCATCTTTTTGCTATAGAGGGTGGAGTGTTGGCCAATAAAAAATGCACATATTCAGAAGATGCAGGTCACAGAGATAAGAATGTTGAGATGCATGTGTGGTCACACCAGGAGTGATAAGATTAGGAATGAGACCATTCGGGAAAAACTAGAGGTAGCCCCTGTGGCTGATAAGATGAGGGAAGCGAGACTGTGATGGTTTGGACACGTGCAGAGAAGGAGTACCAATGCTCCTGTTAGGAGGTGCGAGAGGTTGGATCTGGGGGAGGTACATGGAGGAGTAGAGGTAGACCGAAGAAGTATTGAGGGTGGCGATCAGACAAAGATATGGCGAAACTTGATCTCATCGAGGACATGAACTTTGATAAAAAGGAGTGGAGGTCACGAATTAGAGTGGCAGGCTAATTGGTTGGTAGGATTAGGAAGAATAGCAGGCTAATTGATTGGTAGAGTTAGGTAGAGTAGCAGACTAATTGGTTGGCAAGGTTAGGTGGATGCTTAGCCTTGGGGTATAATAGGGTAGTAGGAGTAGTCGTGTTTTATATCATCTGCGGTCATTATCTGTCATATACATATTGATGTTATCGTTATATCATGTTGATTTTCACACTATCATGTGTTTTGTGTTGTTCGTCATTTTTTTCTGTTTCCTTTTCTTTTCCTTCCCATTTTTTTCATATCTAGTTTATTCTGCTTATGGGTTTTTGAGACGAGGGTTCTCAAGAAACAACCTCTCTACCTTGTGAGGTAGCGGTAAGGTCTGCGTACATTCTACCATCCCCAGACCCCACTTGTGAGATTCCACTGATTATGTTGTTGTTTGAATATTGTATTTATTTTAATGACAACTAATATTTATATATAATTTTTAAGTTGTTAAAAGATTCCACTGGATATGTTGTTGTTTGTTCTTCACCACATTCATCACTGGATTCAGTGTCAATTTCCTTGGCATCTCTCTCTCTCTTTTATTATTTATAAGCTAGCTAGGTGAAATAGGGTGTTTAGCACTTTGCTTGTGTTATACTCCAAAAGTTCAATCTACTTCTATTTCTTTACCACATTCATCACTGGATTCAAAGTCAATTTCCTTGGCATGTGATGCAAATTGCCAAAACCAGAAGAGATGTTTCAATTTTTTATTGAGAAGGTGGAAGGGGTGTTTCTATTTGCCAGTGCTTATAAAATAAGTGGCCTTCACAGTAGGCCTCTGATTGACGAGAAACCTCAAGGGAGATGTTAAATCAAAAACAACTTACATCAGAATGAAAGAGTAGTAGAAGATGACCAGAGGAGAACAAAATCCCAAAGATGGGTGTTAAAAACTTCACTTCAAACTGTAAAAGAAATCAAAAGATAATTCCAAATATTCTACCCTAAGCTATAAAAGTACTGAACCTTCAGTTAACCAAACAATGGTCTCTACTGCAAACATCAACACTCGGGACAAAAAGAGAGAGAATACTTCTCCTAAAGCAATTATATGATGATCAAACAAGATAGGTCAAAACCCCAAAGTTTAGGACTTAGGGGTCGTTGGTTGGGAACAATTTCATACGAGATGATTTGTCCGGGGATAAGCTATCCAGGGATATGCTATCCACCATGTATATGAGATAACTTATTCCATCACTAAGGTATAAATGGTGGGATAAATGATCTAAGGATTACCTAATACCACAAACCAAATGCAAGATAAAATAATCCTGCATTTATCATGGGATTATTATACCTTTTATCTCACACCAAACAACTCCTTGAGGTATAAAACTCACAAAATGGTGGTAATTTGTGGGGAGGGGTTTATATTATTCACTCAAGTAATGTTTTATTTATTTATTTAAGTTTTTTTTCCCATGCAGGATCGAACTCAAGTAATAGAGGTTAGAAACAAAGATGTCCAGAACCATTGCAAAACAAATACAGCTCTCAAAGTGACAGTGAACACTACAACAATAACAGCCAAAGACAAAAACCATCACTTTAGGGAGAACATGACATGCAAGGAAATGAAACAACATTATGAGTAAAAGGCAAAATCCAGCAGAACTATCATGACTCCAGTAACAATATTTCTGAAAGAGATGTCAAATAAAATGGAAAAGACTTCAACCCTACGAGAGAGCTGATAGAGTATATGAATTAAGGTAATTGCAGCAATTGTTCAAATTAGAAGGGTGAACAAAGAACCCATCTCAAAAGAAAAGAACCAAAGAGTATCAGTTAACAAGGTCAAATGTGTAAGTTACCAGTTTCAAAAAAAAGGCCAGATGTGATAGTTCAACAATATATCAACTTACACAAACTATCTCCACCAATGGCTAGAAATTCACTCAACTTACCACAAACTATCATGAGAAGGTCGACCACAGGTGACTAGTTGATCCAAACTGGAAAATAATTTCTGCAAAATGTTCAGACCAATAAATTTAATGCATGAAACACTACTAAAAACTCAACAAAACATGCATAAGGTGAAAAGGCATATTAAACTCAACAAAACATGCATAAGGTGAAAAGACAAATATGCCTAGACAAGTGCATGCATGTGCTCACATATGGGGGGAAGGCTGGACTTCAGGAGGATGCATGGAAACAGGCAGTCCAGAGAAAATATGTAGACAAGCCCGGGAAGAGTCGACATCAAATAAGTGAGGAAGCACATAGAAGGAATTATACAAATTTATGGAGTAAAAGATAATATGAGATAGGAAGATATACCATCAGCATAACAGAACTTTCACTCAACTGTTTGTTAGACTGTTGAGCAAGGTGTGCAGCCTGTAAATGACACATTTACTTAGGTATAAGCTACTTTCCTGAACCAAAAAATCATGGAATTCACATCATACTAAACTGAAATGAAACAATACGACATACATGAAATGGTAGCAGCATTCCAAGGATGTTATATCTCAGAAGTAAAGAAAGAGAAGGCTCTGCAGCTCCATAAGACAGCATATAGTTGACTTCCATCATTAGTCTAGCCTGCAGAAGAAAAAATTGAGGCCATGCAGGAAAAAACTACAAACCGAGTTACATAGAAAGATCCCATTGTGGTTTAGGAACCCTTTTTAGCATCAGGGATGTCAAGCAATGAGAAGAAGGTACAATAGCATAAAAAAAGCTAAACCTTAGGAGGGTTAAAAGAACAAAAAGCGGTAAGTAAATAAGTTAACAATGGTTTGCATGAATTCATTGTTCATACCTTGTTCAATATCATTATGGACGGTGAGAGTTTGTGCATAGCAAGTTCAATATCCTCTGAAAAGGACAAGTTGAGGCGAGCAGCCAGTCTCAAGCCGCGCAAGATCCTTGCTGAGGACAAAAAAAAATCCAGGATCAGCTGCATCTAAAAGGAAGGCATTGTAAGTTCATGTGACTCGTCTTCTATTTTTTCAATTCACCAGTTCTACGACCTCCTCCTCAACTTTAGAAATGCATACTCTTACTAGTAAACCTCTGAAAACACTTCTCATGTTCACCTGACATAAAGAATGATGTTCAGTTGGTTCACGATAGATGTAGTCGACGGAATAGTGTTTTCTCAAAGCACATAAAGAACATTATTTCATGATTGATGGAATAAACATATGGCCTTTTCCATCAAAACTTTTCACCAAACTCTTCAACTCATCCTCATACCTCTATGTTTGTGCATAATGGCATGTTCACCTTTCCCAATCCACCTACAGAGCATGATCGCCTGTATCTTCAAGCACCACTCTGCCCCTTTTCACCAGCACGCTACTAGCACTCTTTCTCTCTTAACCAAGTGGCACAAGCGACAAAGCCAACCTTTGTCTGATGAAACAACAACCTCCCCTTCAAAATATCCATGTTTCTCATTCCTTCTGTGGACTTAAAAAAAATCTCTATCATCCCCCATTTGACAAAAGATAAACCCCACTTCAGAGGCAATCTCAACAAGAATGATCCCTCCACCATATGTTACTTAAAAATACAATCCTGCATTAGTGATCTAATACAGAGTGATCCCTTTCTTCACAAACAAGTTATGCCGGAGCCGTAACACAGAGATTTGTAAAACATGATTCATGAATAATAGTTATTAAACTATTTAGGGCGCGTCTACTTTTGGCCAGATATTTGACTTGAAACTGGACATACCGTGTACAATCGAAAAAAAGTATAAGATTCTCAACTGAGTAATTATTTGTTTCCAATAATAACCGTCGTCTTAGATCCAACAAAATCCTTGGCTAATATGTCACTTCTTTATCATCTTCAAGAACCATATTACGACCACTAGGCTCAATCTCAAACTAGTTGAGACTGGCTATATTAACAAACAATATCAATGTAGGATGCATAAAATATAGTTCTAAATCTCAAGTCAAGGCACATCTTTAAAAGAGTTGCACCTACCACAATCCTCTTCAAATGACAAGTGTGCTGGTACCAAAGTCCTTAACTGCATAAATATGCCAAAAGACTTCGTAAATTCCAAAACACATCAAAATGAGATCTTCACATATTTGAAGTAAAATAATTTCACCTGTAAGGATTTTAAGTCCACCATTGCATCGGCATAATCATAGATTGTATCCACGGACGGATCAAAAAATAAACTGTTCCAACAATTTTACAAACAAAAAAAATGAGTAAACTAACACCACAATAAACTGTTTCCATGATTTCATAAACACACAAAATGAGTGAATTAGCACCACATATCCAAAAATAATAATAAGAGATCCCATCAATCACCAAAAAGGATCAAGAATATAAACAAGAAAAATATATAGACTTTTGAACTGTAGACGAAGCATGTATAGACTGTAATACTAATGTGTTGCTTTACACTAGAATAGAGAACTGTGGAGAGGTTCTTCACGAGATGATGATTAACATGCAAATAGTCTCCCCAATCCTATTGATCCTCAATAGTTCAATCAGGACAAGGATTAGGGGAAAGGTTCTAACCAGTTCTGGAAACTAAAACAATTTTCCAACAACCAGCTACATTGCTTTCCGATAAGAATTGAGTCTTTTTCTCCGCCATATTTTGTTTATTAAACTGCTTCTTTTTATATTATTTTGGCTGTTCAAAAGTAAATTTTGTAGCAAACTAAGATTTTTGGAAATTTTAATCTATTATGTTTTTAGCTTTTTTTGTATTATGCAAATGTTACCTAAAACAAAACTCAAAAACGCACTGATTTTCAAAATCAAAACCAGATCAATAACATACTTGATTTCAGAATAACACCACCTAAGGCCATCTTCAGTTCTTCATCTTTTATACTACGCCCTGTTCTAAACAATAAGACCAAACTGACAGAAATCCAAGTGATCATGCATAGTTACAAGAAACAATTTGCCTAGATGCACTTATTATGAAGTCACTTATTACACCAACAATTTCTCATGCTTCTACTTCCCACCTTGGAGTGTCCAATAGTAACTTCCAAGTTCCAACTTCTTAATTGGAGCTCTAGACATGGTAATGCTTTTCGATCTCAGTCACTTTTCTCATCCAAAAGGATGTTGATAAAGCTTGATGGTTCATCCAAAAGTAGGTATCCAGGTACATTTATGATGTCATCAGGGACCCCACATAGGGAATCAACCACGAGACATAGTAGCACCAGCTCCCAAGGATCCCAAGAGATGGAAAACAAAAGGACATTGTTGCACCACCACCGCACTAGTAAACTTCTCGCTCTATACCTTGTCTCTGTTACTAATTAACATTATGATTCTACATTGTAAATAAGCACCATATTAGATTTCTAGATATTAATTGAGGACCACAACATGAAGAAATCAAGCATGGCAGTGTACAGCATAGAATCTACCTCTACATGTCTGCCACCTCTATGCTCCTCCATTTATTTCTCAATACCTTTGCCCATTATCTCCCATAGATCTGTAATTATTATCTTTTCCATTATATTCTGAGCATAGATAAATGCAATTACTCAAATAAAATATAAATGAGTGATCAGAACAACAGGTTTGTTATGAGCTCCAATTTTCAGCTTTTCTTTGGGCTGTGGCTGCCTACAAAGATATTCATTTTGGATTGGTGGTAATAGGAAGCGGACCAGGCATCAGAAACCAAGACAAAATCAAGTCCACCAGTAGAATTGAACAACCCAAGAAGTCTTCAAGATCCTCCCTTTCCCAGAGAATAATTTACAGAATAACAAAAAATAAATAGAGACCTGTTAACAGTGAAGTCTCGCTGCATAGTATCCCTCCAGAGAATGAAATCCTTCTGATGAAATTTCTCTGGCATTTCACGAACAGAAAGTTTCTCACTTTTTCCAGTTAGTTTTGCCCTAGTATCAAAACTTGATACCTGAGAGATGGAAACACAAATACTTCACTAATTAATATTGTATAGTGTGTGAAAGATGATAAACAACATATCTAGCCATCTAGGAGCAAAGCACTTTAGTGATTTTCATTTTACAGCAATTACCTACTTATAACAAAAAGATAAGTATACAAATGTGTAATAGACCATGCCTATCCATAAACAGACATATAAATATAGAATGTGCAACAGATCTATAGCATAAAGCTGCACGAACCTCCACAAGCGAACCACTGATATGTACTCTACATATTGGAAATCGTTGTCCAACAATTATTGCACGACGAAAATGCCTTCGTATCTATGATAAATAGAACAGACTGACATAAACATTGAATCATGGGGACGAGTAGTTGAAACAAAACATAACTGGCTATTAGGATACTATTTTAATGTATCCTGGACCTGTGGAAGCCTTGCAGTTGTGACTACATCAAAATCTTTTGGTACCCTATTGAGAATTAAATCTCTGACACATCCACCAACCAAGTAAGCTTCAAACCCTGCATATTGCAGCTTTGGTCAAAGGCCAACCTTCACACAGTAAGATATCCAAGTACGAACCTCACATGCAAACTAAGTGGTGCCAAGACAAGGGTCAAAATTTATACTCAAGCCATTGACAACCGAAGAAAATGTGATTAAGCTAGTATCTTATTGTGTGGCTCTTTATCCAAGCAAACTACAATTTATTGAGGAGCTTATATAGTGGCTATCTTTAACTGAGAAATCCAGATAAACAACAAAGCATCATATGAAACAATAAATATCACCTCCACTTTGAAGAACCTTCAGAACAGTCCACACAGATGCTGGTATCATGGAGTTACTTATCCCCACGTCCCTCGAGTAAATCTTCCTCCACTTTGAGAAGTCAATTCCACCTGCATCATCATCATCACAAATCATAGTTTTACTCCTAATCACATAAAATAGCATTCATCTTAGCAGCAAACCACCCCCACTCAGACACAATGGAACGAAGAACCTTCTCTTGTGTAGAACATTATAACACTGAACTTAACAGGCACATACTTGTTAATACTGATTTACAGCAAATTCTTGGTGAGAAACGTCAACTTTATAATGTTTAATACTAACATCTCATGCTTTTTGGTGACCTTTATTATAACCAACATGTTCCATTCATGCAACAGAGACTGCACAAGAACCAAGAGAAAGAGATAACTGATTAAAAAAAAAGGAAAAATCAGTGTTTACCAGTGTCAACCACAGACCTGGAACCCATATTAGTAGCGTGCTGTTCCGGAGGTTTGGCTTTAGAATACGTGCGGCAATTATGTTTCTAGAACAGGGAAACTCTACAAAAATGTCATAAGGTGTTCGACAATTTGCCTGAACGAAATAACATTAGACTGCTGCACATAAACAAGTTAATGAAGTTAGCACCTGAAAGGCAAGAAAGGCTTTGAAGCGCGATAGCAAGAAATTGCCTTTGATTTGTTGGGCTAGCGCCGCCATGAATTTAATTACTTTACTAATCTAAAGATACATAGTTGCCGTTTGAGAGCGGGATCAAGAAAAAGGCGCCTTTTTGGCTCTTTTTGATCTCGAAGAAAAAAAACAATGTTTACGGCTTTGATTGAGCCATTTAGGTCACCCGTTAGCAGCTCTTGGGACGTTCCATTTTTTTTAATTACCAAAACCTATGCCTAAATTATCTGGAATTTGGCACTTCATATGTGTGAAGTTAACCAATATGAAGCAGCGACATCAATAGGCTTAAAACAGGAGTTTGTGTCTGTTCGGATAAGCTTAGATTGAGCAATTTATAAGTAAAAGTTAAAAGTGAATGTGTGAAAAAAATTGCCTAAAAGTTAGTATTTAAATTTTTTTTTTATTTTTTCAAAACACCTTTAAAATTTAAATAGTACTTAAAAATTAAAACATTTAAAAATAAGCTAATAAAAATACCTCCTTTTATCCTTTAATAAAGTTGTATATTCCAATCTTCATTATTAAATTTTGGCAGAATGACCTAATGAGCCCTAGTACTCATACTCAATTATATTTTGGACCCTCCTACTTAGCACATTATCATCTAAATCCCTCAATTTATACTAAACTTTACCTTTTAAATACGATTTTTGACATGATTGTTATGCGTATTGCACAAATACGTACATTGTCATTAAAAACTAATGACTAAGCAGTCACATCGGAAATTTTAGAAAAGAAGGGCAAAAGGAGATTCCGAGTCATAATTTTCTATTCTCTGACTATTTTATTTATTTTTCTTCATGTTCTTGAAAAGTAAAAATGAAGACCCAAAACATTACTTCCCCCATTTTCACTTTCACAGTCAATAAAATTGCAGAAGCAAGAAGCAGCCGCAGCTATGGCAGAATCATTTAAATTTCAACCGATCAAAAAACGGCTCTCTGGTTCTCCTTCTTTACTCGTTAATCCATCATGTTTCTTTAATGATTAGTCAATCTTTTTCTGTTAATTTCAAACTTCAATTCCATTTTCTACTTTTTTAATTATCTTTTACCCAATTTTACCTATTTTTATTTGCAAAGAAACCCTAAATCCCTAATTATTAGATTGATGATTTAAGACTTGATTGTTCGATTGCGGATTTTAATCGGATTTAGAAAGTTTAGGTCTGTGAAAGTTGGGTTTTTCAGGTGGCGTGTGACTTTTGGGAAATGAGAGAAATGAGTGCACAGAAGAAAAGGTTTTTCAGATGGAAGCATTCAAGCATCGAGTTGTTGTAGATCC
>DF358624.1:38690-61490 GCA_000787875.1 Solanum virginianum
AGCTGCGCCTAGGCCGATGTCATGCCATCAATCATGCCATCGCCTCGTCTGCGCGCATGCCTGCGCCTAGGCCTGGACTTGGGGGTCTCACACTATGCAAAATAGGAGATTTAAAGAGAGATCGAAAATGTTCTAACCTACATAATTTTTTTAAAAAAATGCTACAGTATGTAACTTTATTTTTTTCTTTTGAAATATAAAAAGATTATTTCTGATCCATCTTTGGCTCAAGCAAAATATAATTAAAATAAAATATGAAAAAATGCAATGAAAAGGTCATTGCGCAGGTGATGAGATAGTGGACAGGGGCAAAGAACGCAAAGACTCAACAGGTGTTCAATGTCATCCCTCTCCTTATACTTTGGGAGTTGTGGAAAAGAAGAAATAGCAGGAGGCATGGGGTAGACATTTCCATAAGCACAATGATTCATAATGTGCAAAGAAGTGTGAACTACATGATGCAGATTCTGAACCCTAATTTCAAGGGAAAAGATTACAGCTGGGACAAGCTGATGGATTTCCTAAGTGACTACAAACCTAAATTATTTTATCATTTAGTCAGCTGGGAATTTCTATCAGTAGGGCATCTCAAATGCAATACTGATGGGCTAGCAAAGGAAATCCAGGCCCTAGTTCATATGGGTTCTGTATTAGGAATTATAAAGGAGATTTGTGTTATGCTTTGGCGGGGATTATAGGGCAACTATCTAATATACAAGCAGAAGCAAGGGCTATATTAGAGGCAATCAGATACTGGAGGTGTGAGTCAAGCAACACTAAGATCGTACAGTTAAGACTCTCTTGTCATGCTAAGGATAATAATTGGACAGATCTCAACCCCATGGGAATTCATCGAAGAAGTAGAGGAAATTTGTCAACATATACAACACAGCAAATCAGACTACATCATACATTTAGGGAGGGGAACAAGTTAGCAGATTTTTTGGCAAACTATGTAATACAAGAGGGCACAAATATGATTATTGGGGATTTTATGCAAATGCCAAGATAGGGAAGGCAAATAATCAACATTGAGAAGCAGCAAATTCCTAATATTAGAATCAAAACAAGGCATATCATTCAGCTTGATATTAAATTTGCTTGCAGAGATCGTTAATACAGATTTGTGCTATCTGAGGAGCACGGTTACTACTTACATTCCAATGACTTTAGAAAGACAAAATGGTACATCCACACTAAAAATTAGTTAGCAAGCTATATTACAAAAAATGGGGCCAGATTTGATGTCAGAAGAAGCAAGAAACTTGGAGAGTCATACGCAGCTCAAAAGCGAAGTGGGGTTGGCCACTGTCGAGATGAGCGCATAATCCGATCAACTGCAATGGGGTCAATGCAAAGAGAAGGCGGAAAAATTAAGTCTATGAAGTTGGATGAAGAACTAAAGGAAGGAGACAAGGGAACCAAGGTCTTACCTGATTGAGATACAGTCCACGAACAAATTCGATGCACAACAATGCTAGGAAGAGGAAGAAGACAAGAAGCCACTGTCAAAGCTTGGAGAATTCCTAGGAGCTTGTCGTTAACAACGAAAATAGTGAAAAGTCATTTTTGGAAAGTATAATGGTTAGTAAGAAGTTTTTGGACAACTTTACGAAGGAGTTAAGCCGAGTCGATCATGTAGTAGTGAGCTTGGGGATTACCGTGGGCATTAGTATTTGACTTAGTCCAACAATGTACAGACTATTTACTTTTTGCTTTTTGATCTATTAATAAAATGGTGCCTGCACCACAAAAAAATTATTTTTTTTTAAAAAAAGAAAAGGTCATTGTGCAAAGGAGGAAAAAAATTAATAGTCATCACATATACAAAGATTAAGTCACAATTATAATAGAATTAAAGATTAAGACAATATACGATATTAATAACGATGATAATAAGAAAAATTACGTGATACTTCATCATCTACTAACTTTTTATCAATATAATACTTTTTTAATATGTGTTATTTATACATTTGATAATTATGTTCACGTTCAACCACCAACCAAATGATATTACATGATACTCCTTCGCCCCTTCCACTAAATATGAATCCATATCTACTTTTATCCTAATCTTTAATTTTTATATTATTTTATATAAAATTACATATTCGATGAGGTTTAAATATAGCGTGTCCCATCTAATCGCTATAAAATGTGACGATGGCATGTGATATTGTCCATGCAACAAGAACTAGTGCATGTTGCATATATAGTTGTCCTGCGAAAAGAAGAAGAGACAATTATACATAATTATGTTCAAGTTTGCCCACCAACCAATAACCACATTTGCCTTGCCCCCAATGTTGGTGGAATCACACCATCCCTCAATGTTGTTCTTTTCTGCTTTCTCCGATTTCAAGGCACCTTCGATTCTTATTGGCTTTATTTAATTTTTTTTTATGTTTTGATTTATTTTTTATCTTCAATATTTTACATAGCATGATTTAAAATGCTAAAATTTTAAAAATATTTTTAAATGTATCGTAGATGACTTTTAATTTAAAGTCATTAAATTTATTTTTAAATTTTTTTTAGGGAGTTGTAAATTTAATTAAAAACAAAATATGTTAAATTAACTTTTCTACTATTTTCTTTTTATTTTTTAAGAAAATATACAGATAAACAAATATATATTTGTTAATTAACTAACATAGCGATAATTTGAATTAATTATTGCTCGCATCAAATATGTAGCTGTAATTACAGTTTGAGTTTTATGTGTTTACGTAATTTATACAAACGTTGTACGCGATTATATAAAAGTTGTCCTGAATAAATTTGTATAGCAAAATATACAAATACTATATAAAACTGCGAATTTATACGGTGAATTATACAAATGTATACAAATCTTGAATGCTGCTATAACTATAGTTACGAAATATAATTATCCAATTTATAGCTATGAAGCATAATTAAGGTATATTTAAATAGCTATATACGATTTTTTTAATACCCTAAGCGGCAAATTAATATTGTCATTTAGTTTTTTATAAAAATAAAAACAAACTTATAAAAATAATGTTTTTGGGTTTATATTAGATTTTATACATTTAAAAAATAAAAGTAACGATTAATATGAATATTTATATTATTAGATCTTGAAAATAATTTTAAATAAAAATAATTAATATTAAAAAATAAAAAAAATACGAAATATAAAATGAACAAATAAAATTACTAGACAAGGAATTTTACATATTTTCCCGAATTGGAATGAGCAGTAGGTGTATTAATAGTAGTTTTCACTTTCACAATTTAATAAAACGTTAAAAAGGAGTCCCTGTCAATTACATTTATTTATTATCTCGCTTCACCAGTTTCGCCCTGAAATCGTGAAATCATCTGAATTAGGGCTTCTTCTTCATCTTTCCGTTTGCGATCAATCGGCAATTTCGAATTCAGCGCTGTTCGGATTACGTTACGATTCTCCATTGATTAGTCCATATACCTCCCGAATTGTTGAAGGGGAGGGCTTTGAGTATGGGCGGCGGTGATACTAATGCTGCGGCGGCGAAAGAGGATATCGAGAATAACGCCGCCGGCGATCAAAAAGTTACGATTAATGTCCGATGTTCCAGCGGCTCCAAATTCTCCGTTCAGGTGACTCTAGACTCAAGCGTTGGATCCTTCAAGTCCACCCTTGCTCAGCACTCCGACATTCCTGCCGAGCAGCAGAGATTGATCTATAAAGGCCGGATCTTAAAGGATGAGCAAACCCTAGCAAGCTACGGTAATATTAATTATCCCCATCTATATTTCAATTTTGATACGCGGAGGATTTGATTGCTTCTGCTTAGTGGATGTACATATAATCTTTAAAAGGTCCCTAATTTAATTACGCAATTTTTTGAGTCCTGGGGATTGATGACATGCCCTTTTGTTGATTGTGGTTATTGGTTTTCTGTTAAGGTATAATTGCGACAAGGAAAGATTACTCTCGGTTTAAAAGGTTTTATATTTGGGGGTTTATCTATTGATGGTAAGAAAGATGAATAGATGGAGTTAGGTTGGCTTCTGCATATGCAGTTTCTAATGAATTTAGTAAGAAAACGTTATTTTTCTCTTCCTTTGCTTAGCAACAAAAAAGAAGAAAGAGCTGTGCCTGTCACTATTGATTGTGCAATCTTGAATAGAATGCACAAACACAATATGTTAACCAAAGCAGAGAATGATTTCATGTTTCAAAGTGGAAATAAGGGGGATGTGTGCATACGTTGATGAGCAAGCAATGAATATGGAGACATGGGTAATGGACTAAGTACGGCTTTGTATGCTGCATTACCTTGTTGACTACCTGAGAGATACAGTGGGATAAACTAATGAGTGATGAACTGAATGTGACTTTGGGGAAGTTCATCGATAAGTGGGCTTAAATGTTGATGGTAAATCAGGGAAAAATATATTAGCTGATCAATTAATTATTATTGACCTAAATCTTTCGGTGAAGTTCCTCTCTTTTCTTGCTCTTCAAGCAAGATAGTTAAAGATATGACCTTTGATTTTGGTTGTAGATTTATTTGTATGAAGTATTGTCACAAAGTATGACCTCTACTCAATGTTTTCATTTCAAAGGGTGCAGACTTTAGTAGTTTATATGATGATGATAGCTAATAATGAAAGATTTCTGTTCATATGACTGAGCATTATTTCCAAAAGAGTTATAAGAAGTGATAATATATAGATTGATAAGTACTATAGCTTAAGAGAAAGTTCTGGTGTGTTGACTTGCCATGCAGACCCTAGATTCCTAGTTAAGAGTTGTGCTCAAGGCCACATTTGGAGAGGATTGTACTCTACAGGAACAAGGTGCAATGGTTAATAGTGACCTATAGAAGACCAGAACAGACAAGAAAGTGGGTATTAGAAGTGTAAATACAGGGGCTTGGGGATGAAATATGGTTCCATTTTCCTAAAATTGGGAATGGATGGAGTACCTTGTCCTCCACTTGTCATTAGTTGACTTCTAATTTTGCATTATGTTTTATATGATTATATTCTTTCTATGTGAAGTTATATGTTTGATGTGTTGCCCGGCTGTCACGAATATTCTTTTATGTCTTGCTTATCTCTTTTATATGTGATTGATAGGTCTTGAGGCAGATCATACTGTTCATTTGGTCCGAGGTTTTGCACCAGCTGCCGCTGTTAATACTACAAGTGCAGCCAATACTGGAAATCCAAATGCTAATCAGAATGCACCCTCTGATGCTGCTCCAAATGTAGGTGGACCATTTGCTGGATCAGGCCTTGGGGCTTCATTGTTTCCTGGTCTTGGAAGTGGTGGTGGTGGTCTATTCGGAGCTGGCCTTCCGGATTTTGAGCAGGTCCAGCAGCAGTTGGCCCAAAACCCCAATATGATGAGAGACATGCTGAATATGCCTCTCGTTCAGAATTTAATGAATAACCCAGAAATCATCCGTAACATGATCATGAACAATCCTCAAATGCGAGAGATCATGGATCGTAACCCAGAGCTTGCCCATGTTCTCAATGATCCTGCTACTCTTCGTCAGACAATGGAGGCTGCACGAAACCCTGAACTTATGCGCGAGATGATGCGTAATACTGACAGGGCAATGAGCAATATTGAATCTTCTCCCGAGGGATTTAACATGCTGAGGCGCATGTATGAAAATGTTCAAGAGCCTTTACTAAATGCAACAACTATGGGTGGAGATGCAAGAAGTGATGTGGGTTCAAACCCGTTTGCAGCTCTTTTGGGTGGCCAGGGTGCAGGCCAAGGCAGAGACCAGTCAACTAATCCTCCAACTACTGGTTCTGAGGCTGCTGCCAACACACCTGCTCCAAACACTAATCCACTTCCCAATCCTTGGGCTTCTGCTGGCAGTAAGCTATTATCATTTCATATCCTTTGATTGTACTATCTATGCTTGCTTTAGACATGTTTAGTTACTTTGCCTCTTTTTTGGGAGGGGATAGCGTTGGTGTGCAGGCTGCACACCTTGACTATTCCACCGAGTACTGGCTACCTCCCACAAACACATGTAACGGGTAACGTTGCCACCATAGCCTTGGCAAGTGAGATGAAATCACCCATGCTTTTTTGTTTCTTCGGGCCTTTGCCTCTTCTTTGATTGAAGTCGGGTTTCACTTATAATACGCAGCAACTTCTCTTCTGCTTGCGTTTCTGGAAGAACGTTCTTCTTGATTGCTTTGATTGGCTGTGAATGACTTGTGCAATGTGTGTCTTGAATTTACACACCAGGGGTAGCAATATAGCATTAAACAAATGTTAAGTTCTCATAGGCTTCTCATGCTTGATTTAGCAGAAATTTCATCCTCCATGCTGTATGCATAATTCTATGTTACATTTAGGAGCTTTGAGCTGGCAGTATTTGGACAACAGAGTACTTCATAAAATTTTCTTGTTGGCTAGATACAACACATGATTGTGCATTTGTTATTATGTTCTATTTTTATTGTTTTTTCCTTTGCTTTGACTTTTACAGCTGGAGCTGGTCAAACTAATACCACAGCTAGGTCAACCACTGCTGGGGAAACCGGAGCACCGCCGCCTGCTGGCTTAGGTGGGCTTGCACTTCCAGATCTTGAACGAATGCTGGGTGGCATGCCAGATGCTGGTTCACTAAATCAGATGATGCAGAACCCAGCTGTTTCACAGATGATGCAGTCTCTCCTCTCGAATCCTCAATACATGGACCAGGTATAATTCGTCTTGACTTGAAGCTTGCAGTCATGAAATTTATGTATTTATTTCCTTGCTATATTTCTCTTCTTCTATTTGTCATGTAAAACTTATTGCCAAGTTCTCATTCGGTAGTATCTTGGTGTTCAGATGCTTGGGCTCAATCCACAGCTAAGGAACATACTTGATTCCAACTCCCATCTTCGAGAAATGATGCAAAACCCTGAATTCATTAGGCAGATGACCTCCCCTGAGACATTGCAGGTAGATTATTTCTGGTTGCTATCTCTGTCTTGTTTCCTTGAAGTGTATGGTGCATTGGATGTATTGAATATGGTGTTTGGCCAACTGATTCCTAATAAATGTGCTTTTCTCTGATTTAGCTAATTAGCCTCATTACCTATCTGTAGATGAGACAAGCTATGTACATCAGCACGTCACATTGAAACAATGCTTATCATTAGTTCAGACTGTTGGTCAAATGAAGTCATTCGCTAACTATGTGTGTCACAGGGAAAGTTTAAAAAATGGATATAATGCACTTGATACATGTCTGCTTTAGATTGGGCATTTCTAGATCCACCGTTATACCTCTCAAAATCTTCGAATTTCTCCCATTTTCCATAACATAAAAGCTAAGCTGTGACAAAGTTCACTTTCCTTAAAGGGAAGTATACATATTTGACAAAACGTGAATTTTATTTGTCGCTCCCATTTCCTAAAAAAGTAAAAATTAAGCTGTGATAGTGTCAAGATTCTGGAAAGGAAACATCAGATATTTGAAAAAATTGTTGTGTTATGCCATTGAATTCTATCGTTAGAATTATATCTAACTCATAATATTGCCTTCTGATTTTAATTTCTTCACCAATTAAAGCATAGTTTGTGAGTCTTAACAATGTCTCTCTCTCTTAGGTACAATGGATGTTTTCTTTTCATCTTCTGAGTTTGTATATAATTGACGCAAGAGTCATGCTTTCATCCAGGTGTAGAAATTTACATTTTTAATGCAAGGTAAGGCTACGGACGATACACCGTTGTGGTCGGGCCTTTCTCCGGACCCTGCGCATAATGGGAGCTTTGGTGCACCCAGATTGTCTTTTTTTACCTTTTAAGATTCAAACCACTCAAGGCCCTAAATATAGGGAGTGTCCTAGTCTCATCCAAATGTTGAAATTGACTTGCTTGTCAATTAAAAGTGTTAGATATCCTTGTTATAAATTAAATGAATAATAAGTGTAAAGATATCAATATACTTAATAGAGGTCACCGTGTGTGTGTTTCTGGATGTGGCTAATAGTATTTACCTAAACTTAAGGTGAATCCTGAATTTTCAAGTTCTATCCCCATGGAATCTAGAAGGACCACTGTAGCTTTTAAAAGGTAAAGTAATATTTCACTGTGGAACTTTGTGCTTTTATCATGATATAGGTATAAGATTTTTGCCAAGAGGTGGGTCTGGAGGGGCAACTGTGAAATTAGACTTTTTGATGTGTCTGAACCAAGAGCTTGAAAAGTGTATTTTCTCATGCCTGTAGTTATTTTGGTTCGTAAACTTTATGTGTCCTTTGACTTCTGATTTTTGCTTCTTTCTAGCAACTTATGACTTTCCAGCAAGGGCTTTTGTCTCAACTTGGTCGACAACCAACGAACCAGTAAGTTGATACCTACATTTTTAAGTTCACTTGGTTGGAGTTCTACATGCTTCATGATTTACGCTACAAGTTCTGCATATCATTCTTAATTTCCATTAGCTAGTCAGCATTTCTTGTATATAATTGCAATAAAAATTGGAAACTTAATCATATTTTCATATTTCAATTTTTCAGCAGTAGAGAACCATTTTAATTCTTAATTAGGAATGATGGAGGGCATGCTTTACTTTTCATGTTTTAGATCTTCTTTATGGTTGTTGGATCATGTTGTGAATAACTTATGGTACTTTTGGTTCCATGCTGACATGATGTCTTTTTCCCTCTTTCAGACCAGGTCAGAATGCAGGAGGTGCAGGTAAAATTTTATGCTCTCGGATGCGTCAAACCCTAACCCTTAACTGCAATATTACCAGTGGTGTTGGTTACT
The DNA here is from genome assembly GCA_000787875.1 of Solanum virginianum. NCBI lineage: Eukaryota > Viridiplantae > Streptophyta > Magnoliopsida > Solanales > Solanaceae > Solanum > Solanum virginianum. The sequence goes on from DF358624.1 coordinate 47,449, forward strand.
TAGTCATGATGTAATCTTATCTAAGAGCCAATTATATTTCCATTACCGTTTTGAAAGTTTGTTAAAGACTATAATTTTTTGTTTGAAAAAGGTCTAGTAGTTATATGATGGAAGCATGCTTAACAAAGTGAAAAGTAAGTTCTACTTCTATTGTGAACGGTGGGCTGCTAAAGTTAAGCATATTTACAAGATGAGTGTTGCACACATGCGGATGCTAAACTGAATGTCTGGTCATACAAAGATTGGATAAGATTAAAATGACCACATTTGCCAGAAGGTTTAAGTAGCACGCATTGAGGATAAAATGAGAGAATTGATCGAATATTTAATTTTGGTATTACACTCCTAGCCTCTGAAGGAGTAGGCTTAGCTGGGTATTGACCTGACCAGGCCCTCAGAATAGGGGGTCCTTTCGAACAAAATCTTGATAAAGTAAACAGGTCGAAATAACTAGTTTAGGAAGCATGAAGGGGCTAAATTAAATGAAATATGTTTTCTTTATACATATGTTTAAAAAGCACTTACCTAAGGTTCAAATAAAAACCAGCGCTCTTAAGACTAAAGAGTAGGGCGGGAAAGGAGAAAGCCCTCTGTTCTTGGTTTTCCTGTAGTGTTTTGACTAATTACCGGCCAAAAAATTCTTTTAATTCCAAGTGTACTAATTAGTTTTGTAATGGCAATTGGAGTTATATTGCTGTGGATGGTGTGGTTATGTCCTGCATCAACCTAGAGATGCATCGATCAAATTATGTTGAGTGGAAATGTTAAAAGGGGATGGTGTAGACCTAAAATCATGTGGAAAAGGTCACACGAGACCTGCAATTTTTTGGAATCATTGAAACTTGGCTAAATATACGCCACAGGAAGAAAAAGATTCATATAGGTGATATCTACTAGTTGAGAATAAGTTTTAGTCTTGTTATATATTATTATTAAGATATGGTTCCATTTTATGTGACACCATTTGACTTGGTACGGTGTTTAAGAAAAAAAGGAGGACTTTTAAAGCTTGTAGTCTTAAACAATCTTTAGATACTTGTATGGTTGAAAATAATTCATTTGGGAATTTTAAAGTCAAATTGTTTCTAATTTTGGCAAGGTGACATTCTTTTTGGAACATACTAAAATGGAAAGGGTGCAATAAAATGGGACGTTTTCACTTTTCTTTTTATTTGGCATGAGTTGAGTTTATTTGGAGAAGTAGATAGGGGGGACGAATCTAATCAACCCACTTGTCTTGATCGGAAGAAGAAAGAAAGAGAATGGTGGTTCCTTTCCTTACAGTCAAGTAGCTTTTAGCTCTTTTTACCCAGGGGACATCGTCGGCCGACTATGTTGGTGACAGGGCGAGAGCCTTCCATTGGTTACGCCCTTTAAGTGTCGGTTCTTCTATATCCAACTCATATTGCATGCCAATCCCAACTTGTCTGGGAGTACTTAGGCGTAGTAGTAGTTGTAAGAAGAGTTAGTATTGTATTAATTTGCACCTTTATTTCTTAGGCAGAAGTTCGTTGTCATTTAATCGGTTGCGGCCGGTTTCCTAGTAAGTTAGTAAATAGCTTGATGTTATGGATTTAAGTCAGTATACAACTAATCCAGGGCCTACACCAAATTATTATTTTTGATAATACCTTGTGATTTATATCAGAAGAACCTCTTTTTTTTGATAAAGATATATCAGAAGAATCTTATGGCTGCACCAAATTGATTCAATACCAAAACTAGGCCCCAAACTGTCTAAAATTGTTTTCTATCTATCGAAAGCTTTCTCATGAAAGGAGTCTTCACGCTATGTTAAGGGTTGCCACCATGTTGAGGTGATGCATTTAAGTGAAAGCTATTGGGGGTGGGTGGTATAGGTTGGGGTGGCAGGTAAAGGATTTGGGGGTGATGGGGACACACAGGTATCAGTGTTGTAGGGTTGGACTAATGCAGTGGTTTCGTTTCTCACTGCATCTCCATCATGTGATCTGATAATTGCCTTTCAAGGGGACTAAAGTGTCTCCCAACTTATTTGTCTAGGCTCTAGCTAGTTTTTTCAGTCCATCAGCTAGATGTGGAATCTGAACATTGGGTGCATTCATCAGTTGTTGCTACTTTTTAGATGAAACAGTATGTAGATAGAATTCCCAATTTTAACACAGATGACATCTAATTGTACTAATATATACTCAGCTTTAAAAAACATCCTTCAGCATCCCTTTGTGAAACGCTGAGATTTGAAATGTAGTTATATTAAGATACAATCGCTTCAGTACGATCCGTATATGGTAACTTCTGATTCTTTTTCTGGTTTCTTGTGATATAGAGTATATTACAGTGGTGAAGGACAAGTACGTTGCTATTTTTGCGTACTGCTGTTTAGTTTGACTCACATCATTACGGTTCTTTCAATAATTGCAGCCCCTGACAACAACATGGGAATGGAAATGCTGATGAATATGTTTGGTGGACTTGGGTCAGGGGGTTTGGGTGGCGTCCCCAACAGATCCAATGGTTAATTTTTCTCCTCTTCATTTAGTTAAACTCTCCCAAATTTGAACCTGCTCTCATCTTTTTCATGTTGATGTCTTGCTGTAGTGCCTCCAGAGGAATTATATGCCACTCAGCTAGCACAGTTGCAGGATATGGGTTTCTTTGACACTCAAGAAAATATCAGAGCATTGGTTGCCACTTCTGGCAATGTTCATGCCGCAGTAGACAGACTTCTTGGAAATCTTGGACAATAATGTGTTATCATTCTCTTTCATATGACTATACCTTCTGATGGGGACAAGATGAAGTCGGTTTATTTGGACATGACGAGCATCAAATCTTAATAGTAAGGAGCATTAAGTTTTAGTTGGAAATATTTATTTGAATTTTATTTTTGGAAAGGACTCTCAACTGTTGTCTCTCATTCTATTTTCCCTTGGAACCCCCTCCCCCCTCCAAAAGAAAAAAGAGAGGAACTGATGGAAGAACAAGTTGTTTTGTCCCCTGTACATACGATGTTAAAATTGGTATATTATAATTTGTGCTTCACTTTTGTCTAGCCTCTCATTTTTGATATGCTAGGCTAAAGGGATTTGCTTGATACTTAGTTAATTCATCTTTAGTTGTGCATCAAGTTTTTGTGCTGTGTTGTGATTGCTTGTAAGGAATGAGTGGGGATTTTAGGCATTTGATGCTTTCTGATCATGGTGTCTGGTTTATCAGTCTATTTGGACTATATTCAAAGAGAAATCCCCAGTCTAGCTCTTGGCTTGTGCGAGCAGGTGAGTAATATAAGAATCTAAAGTGTAGGAAACTGTGGTTTCATATAGAAGCAATAATTTTGGTATAAGACTTATCTGTACAGCTTTTGAGCTGAGGCTGAATTGTAATGTCTTCTGTAGGGGACAGATTTCATGGCTATTTTCAAAACCAATATTCTATGTTTTCAGATTTTCATTATCTCATTTTTCTTAATTTGTAATCGTCCTCCTCTGGTTGAGGACAAGGAGGGTAGTAATTTATTCTCATCATTTGCACCCCTTCTAAAGTACATTCATATCCTCGGCTTGCATCCCTGAAGCTTTGCCATTTTGTATGGTCCCTTCTCATTTGATGTGACACCGTTTGTCCAGGCATGGCATGTAAGAACAAAAGGAAGATTGTTGAAACTTGTGGTCTAAAATAATTTTTAGATATTTGTGAATGAGAGTAGTAGGCTAATTGGTTGGTAGGGTTAGGTGGTTATCTAGTCATGGGGTATAGTAGGGTAGAGGAGTAGTAGTGTTTTATAACATGTATTGTCATTATTTGTTGTTTATGTGTTAATTGTATCATATTTACGTATTGTCGTGTGCTTTTGGTTATTAATCATTTTTTGTTGTTCCCTTTCTTTTACTTTTTGTTATATCTAGTTTATTCTACTTATGGGTTTTTGAGACGAGGGTTTCCAGGAAACAATCTCTCTACTTCTATGAGGTAGTGGTAAGGTTTGTGTACATTCTAGCCTTCCTAGACCCCCACTTGTGGGATTCCACTAGATATGTTGTTGTTGTTGTTGTTGCGTAATTGTAAATTATTATATTAAGGATAAAAATAGAATTTTAAAATTAAAATATTTCTAATCATAATAAAGTGATATATATATATATATTTTTGAGGTAGACTAGAAATAAAAAAATGGCAGAAAATGAGATTGGGGGCGTATAATTTTCATGCCAAGTTACACTAGTTCTGATGAGTTGTGTTCCAGTGCATCCCTGGATGATCATAGAATTTATATATGAGCTGTTCCGTTTTGTTTGACAACTATTTTCTTACTCTATTAGTATGTTTAAGAAGAATACTCTTTTTTAATATTTCTTTAATGAGAAGTTTTCATTAGCCACAATAAGTCGTTACGCTATGTGTAAGATCACAATGGGATCATGACAAGCAAAATTGAAAGGATAAATAATTTTTTTACACAATACTAAAAAGTTGTTCATACGATATTTTATCTATCAAGTTATTAGGTTAGGTGCAACAAAAAATATATACTTCTTCAGTTTCAAAATGCCATTTTTTGTATTTAGTAAAATTTGAATCCACCATCTTATATGACACATTCAAGATCGCAAAATTCAAAGGGCGTTTTGATACTCCTTCAATTTCAAAATAATTGAATTGTTTGAGTATGTTTTAGCGTCCAAAATAATTGAATTATTCACTAGATATTGGAAAACTTTTCAATTTTATTCTTCATTAATTAAGTTTTCAAGGTTGAGTTCCAAGAACTTGAGTTTTTAGAAATTTCTTAGTATATTAATATGATTAAACTTTTCATCAACCATAAGAAAAAAAACTATCAAAGCATCCATATAAGGTGCACCATATATCGAATCGAAATATTCCGCTTTGGTTTGGTTTTTTCAAGTTCGATTTGGTATTTTGAAAACTATTTTTCAGTGCAAACTAATGAAAAATAAAATGAGGATAAAATCAAAGTATAAGACACTTAAAATCATGTTAAGTGATGATGTGCTCCCATGAAATGTAGAGAAATATAGCAGAAAAAAAGTATTATTAGGAAGTCTTCTGCTAGCCCAAGATCGTTAACTAAGATCGAAAGATTCAACTAAAGAAATAGAAGCTAGAAAGAAGAAGAAAGATTTTGGAAAGGAGAACTTTATATACAAAGAAGAAGACTTTGTTTTTGGTTTTGCTTGGTTTTAGTTAATTACGAATGAGTATGACCATCCCTATTTATAGTTATGGAGGATGGTTCTAGATATCATCCTAAATATTCTACCAAGAAATATCTAGATACTATTTCCTAAATATCTAATAAAATCTAGATCTTTCTATAATCTACTATAATTTTCCTCCTAAAATATCTATAAGAAAAATCTAGTAATTTTATCTATTACTCTGGAATATCTAGATATTTCTACAAGATATTTATCTAAGTTTCTATATTAGGACAATCTAGAAAAATCTATCATCTTCCAAAAAATCTATTTTAATATTTTTCACATGGAACATTTATTGTACTTAAAAAATTATATTTATCTTTGTCAAGAACCTCCACATCCTTTGCATGATATAAATCGACAAAAATATGTTTGAGTTTCTCTTTGAAAAAAATATTTCAAGTTAACTATATGAACTATAAATTTGTTGCTACTTTAATTTTGTTTCATGAATGATTTAACTTTCACGTAGATCGTCTAAAATCTCTATAATAATCAAATTTGAGTAATGGAGCCTCGCAGGATGTATTTATTTGAAAAAATCGTCTCAAATAAATTTTATTAATCACACGCTTTTATACAGGCATATAAATAAAATAGTAGACTTCTTCTACGGATTAAGTATTAAGCTTTAATTCAAACTAAAACACTGATTATTCTACTAAATTGATGATTAGTATCATCCTACAACTAATTAAATAAACTAATTATTCTAAAAAAATTGTAGCATTAGTAGATGCAACTTGCAAGATTCAACGAGATTGTCCTTCAAACTATTCACCCTTATATCTAATGTACCAATGGTTGGAATAGTACTTTATTTCAATTAGAGAAATTTTCTTAATTGATTGAAAGCGTTTTACGTTTGTATAAAATTTTAATTTCCAAAATTAATTGGGAGAGTGACCATATAAAAAAAAAGGAGACTTACATAAATGACTATAGTTTAAGGGTTAATGTTGTTTAATAACTATAATTATATTAATTATCATACATGACTATAATTTAGATGGCTATCTAACTACTTTCGTTGTATAAAAGATAAGTTTTTTTATTTTAATATATGTTGTTATACAACAATTCTATTGCTCTAAATAAGATATTTTCTATTTTTAAATGGTAATTCCTTAAATTACGTGCATTAAAGTTGCAAATTTTCAATTATTAAACTACTATTTAAAATAGTATAAAAAACTTGAGATACAATTTACTCAATTCTTCAATTTTCTCCATAATTCTTCGTTAAAAATAATACAACTATTTACAAATTGATACAAGTATTTAACGAATGGAAAAGCTAAAAAAATACACAGAACAAAAATAAAGTGAATAAACATACAATAAATACAATTATTATACCTTATGAATACAACTTCAACATGTATACATATATTGATTGAATACAATGAACACAATGAACACAACTATTATTATAGTATGTATACAACAAATAATTAGTTGTTTCACTCAATTGTATTCATATATAAAAAATATTCACACACACACATATATATGTATGTATGTATTCACTAATCGATAATTCAAAAGTAGTGTTGATATTTGAATACAAGTGTACCACACAATTATGACTATGGATTGATACAACACATTAAAGTATCCAAAATTCAACTATATCAAAAAATAATTGGAGAAAAGCAAATACAAAAATATATTATTTTCTCTGGTTCTTGCAGGATTGTTACTGAAAGCAATATTATTAACTTTTCTCTCTTTTAAAAGATTTTGAATGTTTTTTTTCCTCTTAGTAAATTTTGCCTCTTACTCTTAATACACTTATACAAATACAATTTTAAAAAGGTGATCAAATATTGATATGTATTTGCAGTAATTTAAAAGCAAAACATACAATAAAAAATAATCTGCAAATAAATTGAGAGAAATCCCATTGATTTAGGGGTTATGAGAGAGACTATAAAAGAAAGATTAGAGAAAAAAAAAAGAAGAGAAGGTCAATTTATTGCTCCATTAATTAATATATCTTATGTGTAACTGAAAATTTGTTATTTAATATAAAGTATATCCATATAAGATAAATATTTTAATTTATAGCTAAATACTCTAAATACATATCACTCTTTGCTATACCATGTAGTTTTTTCATAATTATATCTAGTGATCATTCGCAATTTTATTTACAAATAAATTGACTATGACATTTTGTCTTAAAAAAAAGAGGTCAATGGGGCCACTCGACTAATGACAAAAAAGTAGTCAAATAACTTTTTATTTCAAATATTCTTTTCAATTTGCAGATAATTTAATTCATTAATTTATAATCTTTAATTAATTAATAGATACACCTAATTTCTAATACAAACAATCCAAAAGTTATTTAATTGGTACCATTCAAGGAATTCTACAACTACAAGCAAATTAAACCTACAAAAATAACAAATTAAATGGAAAGATTATAAATTAGGAAGTAGAAGATTAAAAATAATAATTAAATACCTCGAAATAATGGGCTCTTTATATCTAAATAACTTTGTAAGAAAACATATTAAACTCATCAAAAAATGAACGAAGAGTAGAAGAAGAAGTGAAATGGAGAAACAAAAAACGAAATTGAAAGAGAGTAGAACTTAATGAATGAAGAGAAAAGAGAGTTATGGGGAAGAGTGAAATGGATTCTGGAAACTACAGGAGAGCAAGAAAGAAAAAACTCACAAATTTACTCTATATTAGCTAAATATTACTAAATTGTCATTGATCGTCCTCTTATTGACTTTTCTATATAAAAAAATAATAAAAATATATTATTTTTAAAATAATTTTGGGCTATTTTTATTAAATAAAAGAGGGCTCCACTTGTTGTAAATTAATTAATTTATTATATATAATTGAAATTATTCCCTTTTTTGGGTTAAAAAATGGCTACTTTTCTTGTAAATTTTTTATTTTTGTCGTATATTAACGAAATTTGTCTAAAAAAAATTTGTAAACTAAAGAACAATTACGCCTTATAATTTTAGTTATTTTAATTCAAATTAAATAATGCTTTGGCCCATTAGTCCATCCCAACCCGACCTTAATCAAGCCTCAAAGGTCAAGGGCTTAATTAGATCGACTAGGCTTATAAGCCATAATTTTAAATGAGCTTAAAAAATCTTATGGGATAATTATACCTAGTGGTCACTCACAATTTTATTTACAATAAATTGGCCATGACATTTTGACTAGAGATGACAAAATAAGCTCAAACATAAGCAACCCGCCTATAATTTTATGGGTTGAGTTTAGTATGATTTAGAATTGGACTAATTTTCAGCCCAATACAATTTAACCCATTATAAAATAATTCTGAGCTGAGTCCAATAAGATTCTCACTTCAACCCTCTTGAAACTTATGTGTCTCTAATGTATGTAACTCATGTTAATATAAACTTTTTACTGTATGTTTAATATATTAAAATTACTTATTGGATTCAATAGTATAATCGCATGATCCTTAAATTTTCTCATATATTAATGTATCATTTATTTTGTACGGTCAATATTAATCTTAAATTAAGCGGGTTAAATTGGGCGGGTCATGACCCAACCCGAATTTTAGCCACTTTAAGCCCAACCCATTTGAGCCCAAAGTACATTTGGGCAGCTCAAGACGCAACCCAATATTTAATGCAACTCATTTTAACCTCCCCAGTTTCAGTCCAATCCGCCCATTTGACACCCCTAATTTGACTGACAAAAAAAGGGTCAATGGGGCCACTCGTTTAATGACAAAAAAAGCAGTCAAATAACTCTTTGTTCAAATATTCTTTCTTATTTATAGATAATTCAATTGACTATAGTTGAAAAACTGTTTTAACAAAATACAAATTTTATTAAATGTATATGTCAAATAAATTAATGGTGAGAACTATAAATAAGATTCTTGCATAATTCATTTTTCACATCCCTCCACTCATCAATAACATTAACAATCTTGCTTCTTTTTTCAAAGCAGTCATGACTTCATCGACTGGCTTCGTCAAGAGTGATTCAACTGAGAAAGGTTCCTCTAAAGATAAAAACAATGTAAGTTTTCCTAATCTGATTATTTATTGGTACGACGTATATAAGATCTATCTATCTAGAGGGTCCTTTCTTCTATACTGATGATATGACTGTTGTTTTCCTTTCATTGGATATATGAAGGACAAGACTAGCATTGATGAAAAACACAGTTCTTCAACAAATTCTAGTCATGTTGCGCCACAATCTTCTAGTGAGAAAGAAAATGCATATATAATTTAAAATTATTACTTTTATTATGGGTTCAAAATACCTATTTACAATTGAGCTTTCAAAATAAAAATGCAGGATTTCCCCCAATTCATTTGGTCGTGGATCTTCCTATATATGGACCGACCAATGATCAAGCACCAAAGGGTGAAAAAGAGAAGGTTTTAGAGACAAAGGAAAAGAAGAGGCAACATAAGAAAGAAAGGCAACTGCTGCAAAATCACAAGAGGAAGCGCAAGTACAAGCGAACATCCAAGTCATGGCTAGCGTGCTAGATTTGGTGATGGATCTCGTCCATATAAACCCCGTAAACGAATATGTGATGTGTTTGGTGATGTGCCTAAAGAAGAATCACGCGTATCATCAGAAGAAGGATTTATTTCAACAAATGAATGCGCTTCATATCCACCAAAGGACCAGTCCTCAAGAGAGTTGCTGCTGGAGTACCGTACTGTGCTCATATCTCAACCTTCCTTCATTGGAGGATGATGAGCAAGCTTGTTTATCAATAAAAATTTGGGCAATTTTCATTTGATGTTCTGTTGTTTTTTCTAATATGTTGAACTATCAAACAATTGTCGTACTTTTGAAGTTTTTATTATATTTTGTTTTATGAATATATTTTGCAGTATTATATAGTTATTTACAATATAAAAAATCTCCGTTATTTGCAAGGAAATTGAAGCCTCTCAAGCTCTGAATCATCGTTTATAACTGAAACTTGACAAACCTCATCATGACTAAATATGACAGCGAAAAATTTATTGAGATGTACAAATAAATTACGATGTGTTATATATGTTAGGAAAGTTAATTGATGAAGACTATTAATGAAGACTAATATGTTGAACCATCAAATAGTTGTTGTACTTTTGAAGTTTTTATTATATTTTGTTTTATGAATATATTTTGCAGAGTGTTATGTAGTTATTTGCAATATAAAAAATCTCCGTTATTTGCAAGAAAACTGAAGCCTCTCAAGCTCTGAATCATCACCTATAACTGAAACTTGACAAACTTCATCATGACTAAATATGGCAGCGAAAAATTTATTGAGATATACGAATAAATTACGATGTGTTATATATGTTAGGAAAGTTAATTGATGAAGACTATTAATGAAGAAAGCAAAGATTTAAAGTACGAGAAAACAATTTATTGTGTGAAAAAAGAGATAACTTGTCTATTCTTGGGATTTAAAAAAAGATCTAAGTTTTTTTAAATAAATAAATAAATAAAACTAACGGTGCCAAGAAACTATTAGAAAGAAGAAAGCAAAAAAGAGCGTAATGGCCTTGAACTGATTTGAGCTATATTGGGCCCATGATCCTTTTTTGCCTTTTTTTTAAGTTCAAATTACAAAAATACACAACTTATGTTTACGTAATTTCATATAATTCCTACTCTTTTAAAAAATTATACAAATCTCTTAAATGATACGAAACTGCAATACTTAATGATACAAATTACAATCCCTACTTCTCCATGTATCATAATTAAAATCCCTTAATGCTTCTACGTTTTAGATATGTATCACTAATTTTATTTTTTGTATCAAAAAGAAGGAATTCTAGTAATTTTGAAAAAGGTTGGTATTAATTGAAATTAGCTCTAAAAAGTATGAGATTTGTGTAAAATATCCTTTTTTGGGGGGTTTAAAAAATAAGCTATTTTTCTTGTAAATCTTTTATTTTTTTGTATATTAATGAAATTTGCCCCCGGAAAAACTTGTAAACTAAAGGACAATTATATCTTACAATTTTAGTTATTTTTATTAAATAATACTTTTGGCCCATGAGCCGACCCTAACCCGGCCTCGATCAAGCCTCAAAAGTCAAGGGCTTAGTTAGACCAAACTTATAAGCCATAATTTCAAATGAGCTTCAAAAATCTTATAAGATAATTATTCCCAATGGTCATGCATGATTTTATTTACAAAAAATTAGTCATGTCATTGTCTTGCAAAAAAAAAAAAAGTCGATGAAGCAACTCGACTATTATAAAGTGGTGGCTACAAATGTTTCTTTGACCATTTGCTTCCATATATATTTTTTTTTAAAAAAAAAAACTGTTGTGCTCTTTAAAAAAAAATCATTAATTCAATTTTTTTCCCTCTTTTTTATTTTTTTTATAATTGTTTCATGTCTTTTACGGAAAAAATAATATTTATATCAATTTATTTTTTATTTATTAATGTTAGAATGCATGATAGTCAAATAAATATCGATATTATACATAATTGTTTATATAATGTTGATATATGATTATACACATTTATACATTATCAATATGTTACATATACATTGTATTTATACATCATATATACATGTTTATATATTATTTATATACTATTGATACACGTTTATATAATATCGATATCGAAAAAAGTTTTATATATTTTTTTAATTTTAAAAAATGCTATAAAAAATAATCAAAAAAAGTAACTTTTTTTTTTATAATAAACAAATTAGTGCTCCAAAGGAGAAAAAGGAAAGGGAGCAGAAAAGGCCTAATACCTTGGTTTGATTTTGAACTCAGAAGTTGGGCCGATTTGGGTTCATGGATTTTTTTAAAAACTATTTCTCGTGTAAACATGGTTGTATTTATGTGTCAATTAATAAATAATACATTGTATAACATCAATTACCAATTTTAATACAAGTTTTACTTTTATCATAAATAACTATACTTTTTTACTCGAAATAGCAAAAAAGAATAAATATATTTTTCTTTTTATTTCTATCTATTTAATTATCACTCTCTCTCTCTCTTTTTTTTGTGTTTTTCTCTCTCTTCCTCTTTTTAAAATTTCAATTATTTTAATTTGTGAGGACTAACACTTTTTTTTTTTTGAAGATATGAAAATGAAGGGTTTTAAAAAAAAATTATAATACATTTTGAAATTCAATATATTATATATATTATAAGCATTTTTTAATACACATGGTGAATATATAACTAACATATTTTTAGTATGATAATATCTTTAAACATTGTTAATAAGAGAAAAAACATAAAAAATATTTTGAATTCAATATCTAATACATATTTATAGGTTTGTTTCAATGCACATGGTGACTATATAATTAAAATGTTTTTAATCCAAATTTGTTATAAGTATTATGTGGATTTGAAATATTTCAATATAATTTAATTGATTATACATTATTATAAAATGTATTATATTTATTGGAATAATAATAAAATTTATAATAATGTATAATATTAAAGATGAGGAGTTGAATTAGGAGGGAGATGAGAAATTAGAATAGGAAGAGAGAGAAAAGGGGGTAAAAAAGAAAAATATGTCAAAGAGAAGAGATGAAAGAGAAAGAGAAAGAGAAGGAAAACGAGAACGAGAACGAGAAAGCGAAGAAGAGGAAGAAAGGAAAAGTGTTTTTGTAATTTATTGGTAAAATATGCTATAGATTATAATAAAAAAGGTATCCTAAAAAAGATAATATTTGATAAAATAAATAATTTATGTAAAAGCAAACTTATATTTATTATAAATTAATTATTTTATTGTATATATTTGAGATTATTCCAAATCTTATCTCAATCCTACTTCAATAGTGGATTGAATTGGGCAGACCCATAGGCAAAGCATATTTGAACGGCTCTATTCAACATGAATCATGACGGATGATGCCCAAATTAAGCCTAAAAAGGCTTGCCCAAGATTTGTTTGCTTTGCTGATCAAGATAGTTCCATCACAACTTGAATTCAAAGGGGTCAGAATTGGTCAAGAATAGGTTAAACAAGTAGGTTTTTGAAAGATAAGCGATAGATCACTGGTCACATATTTTATCGTTAAAATTAAAGATAAATTTACATTAAAATATAATTAGATGGATATATTTGGATAAAAAAATATAATGAAAAATGTATATTTGACCGAAATATAACAAATAATCTATTTAAACTATTTTTAGTACTACCAGTATATTTGACTCTTTCTCATTTTTGTATTTTTAAATATTCTTGTCAGTTTGCATGTAATTCAATTCATTAATGTAATATCCTTAACTAGTTGCATTTGTAAAGCAGTTTAAACAAACTATATTTAAAAAAAAATTATATATCAAATCAAATTATATGGCAATTAAATCTTACATATTTGGCAAGAGAGTCAATTTTTTTATCATATATAACAACTTAGATTGCAAGTGAGAACTATAAAGAAGACTTCTGTATTGCCAATTTTTTCATCCCATCACTTATTAGTAACACCAATCTTACTTCTTCTTTCAAATTAGTTCAACAGTCATGGCTTTCTCAACAGGCTCAGACAACAGTGATTCAACTGAGGAATGCTCCTATAAAGATAAAAATAATGTAAGTTTACCGAATTTGATTATCTAATGATATAACACATATCTAGAAGGTTCTTTCTTCTATAATAATGATATGATTATTGTTTTTCTTTCTTTGGATATATGAAGAACATCATCGACGTTGATGAAGAACACACTTCTTCCCCAAATTTCAACCATGCTGAGACATTATACAGTAGTAAGAAAGAAAATGCATATATATATATATATATATATATATATATATATATGTTTATTTTGAAATCATATATA
>DF358624.1:61527-95698 GCA_000787875.1 Solanum virginianum
AAAAAATATATATATATATATATATATATATATATATATATATATGTTTAATTTGAAATCATATATAACACAATTTATTTATTGGGTTTAAAATGCTTATTTATAATGTTCAAAATATAAATACATAATCTCCCGGAATACAATTGGTCGTTGATTTGCCCATATATGGACTTCAATTGCATCCTCCTCTAGTGCCTAACGAGGATAGATCTACCGATAGTCAAGCACCAAAGGTCGTGCCAGAGGAGGATTTAGAGGAAAAAAGAAAGAAGCACAAGTAGGAGAGAATGTTTGGGTCATGGATATGCGATTGCTTGATGTGTTTAGTGATGGATCACGCACATCATCACTTGGAGGACTCATTCCACATAAGCGACTAATTGAAATGGTCAATGCTAGTTACAACGAGAAAGATCAGGTGCCTCCAAGAAAAGACAATAATCATCCATGTCAATCCTTGATTGGAAATAGGATGAGCTTGTTGAAGAAAGACAAAAGTCCCACATTAGTAGTTAATGAAATGGGTGAACTCCTTATCAGGTTTAGATAATTCTTCTCCCTTTGAGCTAGCTTTTGGGTACAAGTTAGACTCAAGACCTAATTTATGTGGTATCAACTTTTATTGAGCAAGCTTGGAGTGCTGGATGCATACACAAACTCCAGCTTGAGGGGGAGTGTCAAAGCAACTGATGAAAGGATGTTAGTTACTTGAGTAGATAAGAATATACACCTCATATACAATTGGTTATATTTGCTGAGCTGAGGTGGGGTGTTGAAGAAAGACAAAAGCTTTTAAAAACAAGGGCGTGAGGTGGGGTGTTGAAGAAAGACAAAAGACAATCCTCCTCCCTTTGAACTAGCTTTTGGGATGTGAGTTAGGCCCAATACCTAATTTACGTAGCTCCTATCCAAACTCATTATACTTTGGTAAGAAAGAAATTGCATATATATTTATTCACACACAGAATGAGTTCGAAATAATAACTTTTTTTATTTATTAGTACAAAATACTTATTTATAGTAGAACTTTTAAAACATAAATACATGATTTTTTGAAATACAATTGATTATTGATCTTCCCATACATGGACCTCAATTGCATCCTCCTCTAGTGTCTAGCAACGATGGATCTACCAATGATCAAGCACCAACGGGCGAGCCAAATGAGGTTTTGGAGGGCGAAAAAAAACAAAAAGGCAATATAAGAAAGAGAGGTTATTGCTGCAAAATCACAAAAGGAAGCACAAGTAGGAGAGAATGTCCGGGCCATGGCTAAGATTTTGCGTCATGTGTTTGGTGATGGAACACGCGCATCATCACGTAAGCGATTGTCTGATGTGTTCGGTGATGGATCATGCACATCATTGGAGGATTAGTTCCACCTCAGCGGCCAATTAGAACAATCAAAGCTGCTTACAACTCAAAAAATCAGGTGCCTGCAGAAACAGAAAAAAACATTCATCCACATCAACCCTTGTATGGGACTAGGATGGGTTCCAATTCAAAATTCATATTACTCCGGTAAGAAAGAAAATTTGAAATCATAACTCTTTTTATTTATTGAGTTGAAAATATTTGTTTATAACTGAGCTTTCAAAATATAAACACCGACATTTCTAAAATACAATTAACTGTTAATCCTCGATTGTATCCCTCTCTAGTGTCTAACAAGGACGGATCTACTGATGATCAAACATCAAAGGCTCAGCCAGAGGCGGTTTTGGATGATGAAGCAAACAATGAGGCAACACAAGGGAGAGAGACAGCTGCTACAAAATCACAAGAGGAAGTACAAGTACAAGAGAATATCCGGGTCATGTCTAAGCGGTTGCGTGCTGTGTTTGGTGATGGATCACGTTTACATTCACCTTGTAAACGGTTGTGTGATGTGTTTGATGATGGACCACGCGCATTATCAGTCGGAGGATTAATTCCACATAAGCGACCAATTAGAACGGTCAATGTTGCTTTCAACCTTCTTCCACCAGAGGGAGATGAAGAAGATTATTATAACTAGTCAAAACTTGAACAATGTAATTTAGTATATATTTTTATTTTTATTAGTCTGTTGATGTTGTTGAACTATCGACAATTGCTGTATTTTGTTATATTTTGCTTTATGGATATTTCAGTGTGTTCTTTTTGTTATAAGAGCTGTTTTCATTTTTCTCTTTTTGTTTCAATATAATGTTAATTTATATAATTACTAGTGCACAAGACAATGCACACTATGCAGGAAGTGATTGGTGTATTTGAAATGGTTTCATGGGCAAATTATTATGGTGTAAGTCCCAAATTTTAGATACAATCAAGATTTTTTTGTTTACTAATAAAGTGTCACATAATCTCTCTAGATTCTTTCATACAACCAGTTTGTATGTATAACCAGAAAAGACCAAATGTTAAATGTAGAAAACTAATTAATCCCGAAATCAATCATTCCTACTATCAAATGAGCCCTTAGTTACAAATATTTTCCTTTTCGGTAAGTATTTGATATTCCCTCTATGCTGCACATGAATTTAGAAGTAGTAAATAAATTAAAAATTAAATATAAAATTATCTGTTAATTTAATAAACGAGACAATCACGGACATAACAAGAAGAAAGTCGACAATTGCTCAAGTACTCTTTGTCTTTTTTGCAAATTCATGAACCGCAATGATTTCCTCCCGGATATTTCACGTTTTTGTAGTTAATCTTAATTTATAGGCAAGGCCAGCTTGAAGTACGGATTTTGAATAGTGACTACTTTCCAACTACATGACGTGTACGCTTTCTCTTCCTCTTTATTTATTTATTAGTATTTATTTTTTTATTTGGTGTTCAATTCTTGTATTAGAGTTCAACTAATTTAAATTCGTACAATATAGGGCTCATTTGGGAAAAATATTCCCCATAAATTTTTTTCTATATTCAAAGCTCAACTCGAAATCTCAAGTGAAGAAAGGAACAATCTTATTCACTGTATTTATTTCCTGTGATGATTTTATTTATTTCGTTCTCTCCCGTCCCTCCAAAATCCAAAGAATAAATAAAACAGCAATGTGAAAAGGATCTTCAGTCTTCACATACATTTTGTACTGACAATTGTGTTTTTGCTATTTTCTTCTCGTTGGCAAATGTTGGATTTTACATTTTGTGTGGCTCTAAATGACCCCTTAGCCTTTTTTCTGCCTTTTAGTGGTGTCGAGAAGCTTACATATATATTTATTCTGGCTTGTTGCTAAAGCCTAGATGCATCTGTAATTAATAAAACAAGATAAGGAAACCCACCTCTGAATACATTATGTTCTCATATTTTTTTCAAGTATTATCCCAACTCTACTATTTATCACCTTCACAATAAATATAAATAAATTCTACTTGGACCCACAGCAGCTGACGCCACTAATTCTGGGCCATTTAATATTTTTTTCCCCGTAAAGTTCTGCATGTTCGAAATGAAGCAGATAATTCGATTTTTTTTAATATTAAGATCATAATATTTTTTCTTTTCAAGATAAAATAGATAACTTAAAATAGTTATTCTCGCCCATATTTGGTAACCTAATCATGTAGCCAAGTTGTCAAAATGTTACTGTGTTTTTCCGTATTCCAACTATTCATTTTTACTTATTACTATTTTATTTTTTAAAGTCAACTTAATTAAATTTTAAAACTAAATTGAAATAGCTAAATTTAATATTTGAAATATAAAATTTTGATAGTTAAAAACTATATAAAAAAATTATAAATTGTAATTTTTCTCATACTAATATGATAAAAAATACAAGTTAGAATGTTGGTTAAAGTTCATATAATTTGACCTTGATAGATGAAATAGTAATAATTAAGTTGAATCAAAGTAGTAAACATGATTTAGTTGGGTAATTTATTACTCTCTCCGTCCAACTTTACTTGGCCCTATTGACTTAGAACAGGAGTTAAGAAGTAGTGAATGATGGAATAATTTTATCAAATCTTAAAAAATATAATGGGAAAATGATTATAATCAATGATAATGGTAAAATAGGAACCAAATGTAAAATTATCTTTTAATTTTATAAAATTAACAAATATTATTGGATATCTCAAAATAATACAGAGGCGGTAAACATGGACGGAGGGAGTACAATCAATTTCCCTAATTAGACATCGAGTAAAAAATTGAAAAAAAAAATGAAAAAACAGAAATTCAAATATAAATAGTACGTGCCAGCCTTTCCCTCCTCTTATTATATTCATTTCCAGGGACGAATTCCATTGGTTAAGACCAGAAGTCCCTTTTTCTTCTCTTCTCTCTTTTTTTTCTTTAGTTAATATTCAACAGCCCTCTCTTTAGCTTTCTAATGGATCCTTACAAGGTACACTTGTTCTTCTTCTTCCCTCAAACTAAGCTTTTCTTAGATAATGGTACTGTTTATTTCTAATTTTCATGTGAAACTTATATATGTATGGCTCTGTTCATGGTATAATGCAGTACCGTCCGTCCAGTGCTTTCAATTCACCATTCTGTACAACTAATTCTGGTGCTCCTGTTTGGAACAACAATTCATCTCTTACTGTTGGTGCCAGAGGTATCTCTTTTTTTAAAAAAAACTTTAAAATCATTTTCAATGGAAATTCTTAGATTGACTCCAGTCTCTTGATAACTACTTCTGTTTGGGGCACTGAAATGTGCTTTGCCAATTATTTTTGTAGGAGTTAAATTCGGATGAAATGATTTTCTAGCCTTTCACAATTTTTATCTTCATTTTGATATCTGAAAACACCATTTTCAGATCTCATTTCCTCGTGAACTTATTGTTGTACATATTATTTGGGCCATGGTTGGTTAACAAGAAGTTGCTTCCATTTATTTATGCCTATTGAGGCTATGACATATGTTCTTTCTAACCTAATTTCTTTTCTTCAGTAGCTCACTAAAGTTCTTACTATTAGATTCTATTGTCAAATCTAGCCGTTTTGGTCTCAGATTTGAAAGATATCACCATTTGTTTTGGGTTTCCTAGAGGTTTTCATACCACTCTTTATATGCAAAATGGATGGCTCCTATTTCAATGTAGAAGTGCTTCTTCATCCTTTATATGCTTAACCATCTATTTACTGGCTTGAAGCTTACGTCGTGAACCTAGTATGCTCGTTACTTTAGCACTTTAGCTCTCGAAAAAAAGAAACTTATCCCTGAATATATTGGGGTATTGACACAAATAGAACTTTGTATCCTGATGATATGTCATTGTCATTTCAAAAGTCGGAATTGTTAAGTTATTCTTCAAGATATTTGCTAAAATAACTAGTACCCTGTAGGACACTGTTAATATTACATAGAATTTAAGTTTTACATACTTATCAAGTAAAGAATTGTTAGATTACTGATGCAATTTAACCGGTTATAGATCAAAGGTTACTACCCTACTGTTACATTCCTACATCAAACTTGATATGGAGAGTGACGTTGTCGTATGATAGATCATTTACATATTTGTGTTTGGGCTGCTTATAATTTTCTTTCCAGGCCCTGTGTTGCTTGAGGATTACCATTTGGTGGAGAAACTTGCCAACTTTGACAGGGAACGTATTGCGGAACGTGTTGTTCATGCCCGAGGTGCTAGTGCCAAAGGGTTTTTTGAAGTTACTCATGACATTACTCACCTTACCTGTGCTGATTTCCTTCGAGCTCCTGGTGTCCAGACTCCTGTCATTTTGAGATTCTCTACTGTTATTCATGAGAGGGGTAGTCCTGAAACTCTGAGGGACCCTCGTGGTTTTGCTGTCAAGTTCTACACCAGAGAGGTATGCCAAACATCAATTTGATGAGTTACAGCTACTATAGTTCTGTACCTTCATACTTTAATTTCCATATACAGACTGGAGTATGCTTGTTTACTGATTATCTTGTTGGCACACAGCTTAATAATATGTACCTCAATTAAATGTTGCCTGGACTGCTTCATAGACGATATTATGTTGCAGTTGAAAAAATACTGTATGGAGTTCGTTTATTTTTTTCTGTAGTGTATCTGACTATCTGCATCCCATAGGGATCTATTTTTTAAGTATCCTGCATAAGGGTCCACGTGTTTGCTAATACTCTAGCAGGTTAGAAATATGAAGCGATTGTTCATGTTGTTTAATATCATACTAGACTATGAGGCCCTGTGACATTCAATACCTTTCAGTGAATTTGCCTAATTTTCATGATTCACACCTGTCTTTTCATAGTCTTTTTGAGGAATGATCTCATTGCTTTTCAAATATGCCTGCGGTTGTGATTTGTTGGTTGCATTTGAAGTAAATTCTTAATTCTGTCAATTTGCAATATATCATCAGGGAAACTTTGATCTGGTCGGGAACAACTTTCCCGTCTTCTTCATCCGTGATGGGATGAAGTTCCCTGACATGGTCCATGCTCTGAAGCCAAATCCTAAGTCCCATATCCAGGAGAATTGGAGGATCCTTGACTTTTTCTCTCATCATCCTGAAAGCCTGCACATGTTCACTTTCCTCTTCGATGATATTGGTATTCCACAAGATTACAGGCATATGGATGGGTCTGGTGTCCACACATTCACATTGATCAACAGGGCTGGGAAATCAACTTATGTGAAGTTCCACTGGAAGCCCACATGTGGTGTCAAGTCCTTGTTGGAAGAAGAGGCAGTCCGAGTCGGAGGAGCAAATCACAGCCACGCTACTCAGGACCTCTATGACTCTATTGCAGCTGGTAATTATCCTGAATGGAAGCTCTTCATTCAGACTATGGATCCAGAACATGAAGACAGATTTGATTTCGATCCACTTGATGTGACAAAAACTTGGCCAGAGGATATCTTGCCTTTGCAGCCAGTGGGAAGATTAGTTCTGAACAAGAACATTGATAACTTCTTTAATGAGAATGAGCAGCTAGCTTTCTGCCCTTCTATTGTGGTTCCAGGGGTTTATTACTCAGATGATAAGATGCTTCAAACTCGTATTTTCTCCTACTCTGATACCCAGAGGTATCGACTTGGACCAAACTATTTGCAACTTCCTGCTAATGCTCCAAAGTGTGCTCATCACAACAATCACTATGATGGCTCTATGAATTTTATGCACAGGGATGAGGAGGTACATTCTCTCCCCTTCCATGATGGAACATATCTATCCATGAATTTTATGATCTTAATATTTTAGATTTTTTACACCATCAGGTTTTATGTTTACCATGTATAGCAATAAGTTACTTTCTTAGCAAAGGGGATGAAGTAACTTAAAAAATAGGGAAATAGCTAGTTATTTTGCACTGATATTGTAAAAAAGTTCTTTGCATATCAGTGTGTATAACTTAAAATCCTACAATACCACATGGTATCAATACAATTTTGCAGAAAATGGTGTGCCTTTAGCTTAGCTTGGAAGTTTATACACATGGAAATAGTTTGTCTGAGATATAATGTTATAACCTCAGTTATTTTATGTCTTGGTTAATTGTTAGTTGGTGTTTTCATGTTGGTGTTACTTTATAATAGTTAATGCATGGGTTATTACAGATCGACTACTTCCCTTCAAGGTATGATCAAGTTCGCCATGCTGAGAAGTATCCTATTCCTTCAACAGTTTGCAGTGGAAAACGCGAGAAGGTTTGTTCCATTTTACCTATTATCTAATAATGCTTGAAGCTGAATTGAGGCTATAACTTCTGAAGCATTCAACTAGATATCCAGAAAATACATATTGAAGTGGAATGTAATCCAACACAAAAGTGTTTTGATTTAACTTTTGTGCTGCTGAAATTTCTTACAGTGTATCATTCAGAAAGAGAACAATTTCAAGCAACCAGGAGAAAGGTACCGTTCATTCACCCCAGACAGGTAAACATGATTGACATATGTTAAGACTATTCTATTACTGAGTTTACATTCATTAGTTCTAAATCTCATCTCCTCCACTGTGTTTGATATACTTGTTTTTTCAATCACAGGCAAGAACGGTTTATTCGTCGGTGGGTGGAGGCCTTGTCTGATCCTCGTGTCACTTATGAAATACGCAGCATTTGGATCTCATACTGGTCTCAGGTCAGTACTCCATCAAACCCTATCTTTATCCTGTGTTAGGCAGAGGTGGATTAGGGTAGATTTTTCTGGTTTAGTCGAACTCGTTGTTTTCAGTTTAGACATGCTAAAAATCTTTTGAAGGCATACCTATTATAGGATCACAATCATTCTAATCCTATTAGGCCAAATTTTCTCAAGCTAGACTTTATCTTGGCAGTAAATTTCATAGATAAGTGATTCTGTAAATGTCCTGAAAATGTTAAGTGGATTACTGCAGGCTGACAAATCTCTGGGTCAAAAGCTTGCTTCTAGGCTTAATGTGAGACCAAGCATATGAAGACGAAACTTGTAAATGGTTTCGGAGGAGGTGATGATCTCAATACCAGAGTTTTAATAACTCATTCCAGTCATATAGCAAGATGTATAATGCAGTGGACGGTCATATTAAGATGAAATAAGGAGAGCATTCCTAATAAATATGCATTTGTTATCGTGTTGCTGTTGTAATATGAGTGAACCAATGGAAATTTTACAGATAATATTTCTTTTCTTGTGTACTGAGCAGTACTTATTTATCAATTTTGTCAGGAATGCTTTGGGTCCCAACATATAGCATAAAGTTGGAAATTAGGAGCCTGTATTAGTTTAACCATGCGTTTTTTTTTTCAATTTCAAACAATTCTATGTTAAGAATTGATTCGCACGGACTACGGATATTGTACACATGCAATTTATAAAAGAATAATAAAATTGACTGATTGGGCCATCGTAAACATGCATTTGCTGCATCGACGAGGAAATGTTATAAATTATGTAGTAAAGTCATATTTTCAGTTATAGAAAATTTTATGAGCCTTCTTTAAGCGAGTGAAGTGTTTTAGGGATGCGGAGCACAACTGATTTTTTTGAGTAAGTTAAAGATTGATGATATAATATTAGACCAAAATTTATAATAAAATATTAGATGATAATTTAAAATTTAATAAATTATTGCAAACATTAATTAGACAATAATTTAATATTTTGTTAGTAAAAATAATATATAAACAAACAATAAACCTGATCTAATATTGTCCCGAAGGATAATTTTTGAGTGCTATAATTGCATTGAACTTATTGGGAATAAAATTTAAATAATGTCATATAAAAGGATATTGTTGTAAGTCCCTAGGACAGGGTGATAGACTTGTACAGTTGTACTCTCCCTCTGTTTCAATTTTTATAGAAATTTCTATAATTAATTAGTGAGCCTTCAAGATAGAGAGATTTTTGTAAATAGTTTATTACTTTTTTTATTTTCTATCTCCTATCTATTTATCTTCTTTAATTATTTATTAGAGCAATTATGATCTAAAAGTTGATTCGGGGCAAGTGTTGGGATCGATTATACGATATAATTTGAATTTCACTAGTTAAATCTTTTAATTTTGATTGTGAATTCAGATAAATAGTCTTCCAGTTTATTTAAATAATATATACATATTTAAAAATTAATACTCCCTTCGTCCCATTTTATGTAGCACTTTTTTCTTTTTGTTCCGTCCTAAAAAGATCACCTTATTCTGAAAATAATTTAACCTTGAAATTTCCTTTTTACCTTTTAATGAAATGATTCTCAACCACACAAATATCTTAAAATAATTTTAGATCATAAATTTCAAAAAACTTACTTTTTTTTTTAAACATTGTGTCAAGTCAAAAGGAGCATATAAAATGAGACGAATAAAGTAAAAGACAACTATTGACAATTAAGATATGAGTATTTAAAAAATATATATGTAAATTAAAAATTCTTTTTTGTCTCTAAAAAGCTATTAAACATTTTCATTATATAAGGAAGTGCCATACGCACTATTTTATAGGTCGTTGCAGCGACATCTAAGGCATAGTTCGGTAATCCGTTAATGTACGCGAATCGCCCTTTATGTCTCACTCCTTTACTGCCATCTGTAAACTTTTTTTAATTTTCTCCTCTTCCCTTGCTGCTATTTTCTTGATCCGACCCCTCCTTATTACTTCCTTTTTTTTTCCTTTTCGTTTTTCAGACATATTTTCCTCTCAGGTACCTAAAAATTTTCACTTTCTTTGAAATAATGATCGGTAATATGGAATTTCTTGATGAATGTCCCTGAAACTGTTGGGTGATAAAGGCTATGACTTTTCTGGAATGAAATTTTAATGTGTCGAATCTTGTTTCCTAAAACTAGGTTCAATGTTTGAAATATTTGAAAGGGAAACCTAGATTTGAGTTGTTCTTGAATATCTATCCAATCCAAAAACAAAAAGTTCAATGTAGTCTCTCTCATTACATGATTTTCAGTCCAACAGATGGAGAATCAAGAAACTGCTACCTCCGTTTCAATTTCGTTTCACCTTTTGACTTGAGACAGAGTTCAAGAAAATAAAAAAACTTTTGAATCTTGAATGGATTAAGAAAGAAAGTTACACAAACAAATTGAAAGGATGGATTACTTTAATGTTTCCCGTGTAAAGAAAGGACTTTGAACTTAAACAAATGATTTCTGCATTATTTTGTTCTGTTAATCACCTGACAGAATTGCTCTGTTTGCACTACTAATGGTCAAGGATGTGACATAGCGTATGGTGTTGTCACATCCATATGTATATATAGTAATAGTATAAACAGAGTTGCATAATGTCTTCATGTGTTGCAAGTATCAGTGTTAACTAATTAAGTGCCTGTCTCTTTGTCACCTGCCTTCTCGAATTCTTGTGTTGTTATGTTTAATATTTTGCATATCCCAATTAAATTGATTCGCAAGGGCGATGATTTGGTAATCAACTTTGTATTTTAGTGTCTGTAGCATTTTAATTATGATGGAGAAGGGAGATCCTTCACAGAAACTATATACAAGGATGCGACTTTGGGAATTTCCATACCAGTATGTCGTTGAGCCTACTGATGGATCCTGTGGTTCATGCTTGGAGATCAGTCGGGCGGATGGGTCTATGAAACTAATAGGTTGCTTCTTTGCCTCTTTATGAATTTCTTCTGCACTTAAACTATTCATTAAGCTAATGATATTTTATTTCTGGTACTTATTCATTAAGCTAATGATATTTTATTTCTGGTACTTGTTCTCTATGTTAGATGAGGTCCCAGAATGCAGTTCGGTTCGTGCTCCCAAAATTCAAAAAATATTTGGTGTTATAGGCATACTCAAGCTTTTGGCTGGTAAGTACTTTTAGGAAGAACTAAAAGATCAAGATTTTGTTTTTTATATTTCAATAGCAGGCCAGCTCTCTGATGACATACTGGATAATCTTACATTATCAGAAAAGTATCTATTATATATGTCAAGAGTGTTCCCTTTGTTGCTCATTCTCTTGAGATTTTGTTCCATAAAACAATCACACACATATACAAAGTATATATACCAATGTTGTGGCCTTGCTCGATTATGCATTTGACGGGTATCAATAAAAGCTTGCTCTGATCTAGTGTGTGCTGGTCTTGCATTCAGGTTCATATGTACTGGTCATAACAGACCGTGAATGTGTTGGAACTTACTTTGGGCACCCTATCTTTAAAGTTTCATCGATGAAATTTTTTCCTTGCGATCAGTCTCTCAAGAACTCTACTGCTGAACAGGTATGTCTTTGATTTTCTACTTAATTTCCTACCCTATTTCTTTGTAATCTCATGCTGGTGTCTTCTATTTTATGTTCCTATGATATTGCTTTGGCTTTTGGCAGAAAAATATGGAAGCTCAGTTTTTGGCATTGCTTAATGTCATAGAGAGGACTCCTGGTCTGTACTTCTCTTATGATGTCAATATAACATTGAGGTGAATTGTCTCGTCAACCTTCTGACTGCTTGTATGTTGCCTTTTTTCTTCTTTCCTTGTCATGGGATATATACCATTAGAAGTTAACTAAGAGCCTAGATGTTTATTTTAATTAAGAATTACTTATTAAAATAAAAAAAATTGTGCATTAGCATTTTGGAGGATCCTTTTTTCTTTTTTACCAAAAAAAAAATTTGGTATAGTGTAGTAGATGGTTTCTCAAGCTTACCAGCTGTAGCATTTAAATAAATTTTAATCTCTCAAAGTCCTCTTCCTGATAGCTGATGCTTATTGTTTATCCTATGCTTTATATGCAATTCTACTTAAAGTTGAGTAACTTCTGTCAGGCAAATTGCTTGTCAACGCTGGATGAGTTGTAGAACACTAACTGTGACTTGAATGTCTTATTTTGGGATCCAATGTGTTATCTCTTCATCAATGCATGAACGATGAATTTTAGCGATGAGGAGATATTACGGTGCAGATTCAGTGAAGAATCCTACTGACCTGTACAGTATTTTTATTTTATTGAACTTCTAAAGGGATGACTGTGATACCAGTAATAACTAATGATAAGAATTAACAACGAACTTTGATATAAACTTTTATCTTCTTATGTGCTGAACTGCATCCATGTGGGAGAAAAATAAAATAAGTTTCAGAGCTAAAGCCTATTTCTTTTGACCACTTCCATTTCAAATTCAGAAGGAATCAATATATTATTCCACACTTCCCCTTTAGCCTTGCGACTAACAAACTCTATGCTGCATCAGTCTACAACTTTGCTTGTCCTCGTAGTATAAACTCTAAGAGCCTTTTTTTAATGTTGGCTAGGCGCACAATCCATTTTCTACATAAGTACTTCAAAATTCAAAGATTAGGACTTTAGTTGTATGTTCTTAATGAAGGCTATTGGTTAGTGTATACGAGGTTACTTGTTTGAACTCCTCTATGTTGATCTCATATCATTGAAACCCTGAGAAGTTTTAGGTTACTGTCCTCAACAACATATCAAGGAAATTTCTCTTCTGTTTTTGCTCTTTTTCCATCATCTTTCAGTATGGACCTATTTAGGTAACCATCTTTTGAAGTGAATTTAATGAGTTTAAAGAAATTTGTAAATATAAAGCTTCATTATTTTCAATTTGGAAGTGTAAACTTCTGCAGCCCACATGGAATTTACTTGACACATTCATATTGCTGTTTATCTTTCATCTGATTGCTAAGATATCACGGTGCAGTGCTTAACACTAAGAAACTTATGGTTCACACTGCAGTGCTCAGCGACTGCATGATTTGGGCGATGAATCCAAGATGCTTCCTCTCTGGAGACAAGTAAGTATTTTGAACATCCTACTGCTGTGATGGCATAGCTCTGATTGCTTATATTCATTTAGGTCATGCAGCAGCTTTTTTGCTTCCATTATTATCGTAGTTGGTTGACCAGCAGCTGTGATTCAAATATTGCTTTAATTTATGTTATGCAGGCGGATCCTCGATTCGTTTGGAACAACTATATGATGGAACAGCTGATAGATAATAAGGTCAGGTATCTATGTGCTTTGGGTTCATTTTATTCTCCCATAAGAGTTTTGACTCATTTATTATGCCTTGCATTTACAGCTTGACCCTTTCTTGCTTCCTGTTGTCCAAGGCAGTATCCTTGTAATTCTGTTAAATACATGAATTTTTGCAAGTAGTATAACTACTGCAACTCCTGCATAATGAGCTATTATTGTTCCATTTTGATGTATGCCTTAACCTATCTTAAGGTTTTCACAATTTTCAAGCTGCAATCGGAAAAGACATTATTGATGTTACGCTGATTGCAAGGAGATGCAACAGGAGAGCTGGTATTCATTTTTCCTTCTTGTTTTTCTCTCAACTTTGCAAGTTTACAAGGCACAGTAAATGCAAGTAATGAACGAGGTCGCATATATTGTTATGTATTTTATATATAGTCATCCATTCTCATTAAGTGTACATGAACTGAATGCAAATTAGTTAGAATCCATGTTGTGACTTGCTTCATGTTATTCAGGTCTTCAGTTTATTTTATTTAATTAGTCTTAACTTATTCTCTTGGTCAATACAATTGGCTTGTTATTATAGGCACTCGAATGTGGAGAAGAGGGGCTGATTCTGATGGATTTGTTGCAAATTTTGTGGAAAGCGAGCAAATTATCCTGTTGAAAGGGTATACAGCATCATTTGTTCAGGTACACTTGTTCAGAGTTTGATTATAAATTTCTTCTACACTATCTTATTGCTCGTGAAATAACCTTTTATTAATATGTAGATAACTGAGGGGGATACTTAAAATTCTGTCACAGTAGTGTTTGATGTTGATTTGATATTGCTGTGATAAAATGTTTAAACAAATAACTCTTGTAACTTGGATTACTTTCTGTGTGCAAATTGTGTGTGTTTTCCCTCTTTCAGTGATAGAAGAAGGATTGATAAAAAAGAAGGACGAGGAATCAAGAGTACTCGGGTGGAGAATATGACATCAGAATAAAGAAATAACTAAATCAATAATCAAGATAATTTCTGTTGTTTGTAACATCCTATGTAGAAATCCTGCTTCTAATATACTGCATCATTTATTTGACATATCAAAGTTTTCTCATCAGCTTACTGATGAAAGAACAGTTCAATTCTCAGTACATTTTGGTATGGCAAAGGGTAATAAAACTTAACCCTCTGCCTGACAATAACATATCTTCCATTTGCTGGAACTTTCATTTAGTTACTTCCTACAGGTTTATAGCTCACCCAGTCATAAGAAAGGATTTGAGTCCTTGAATGAAGTGGCAGTTGGACGATGAAACAGTAGATAATATCTCGCATTATCAGCATTTTTGTTTGGCAGGTTTCCTATCACCTATTCTTTACATGTTAAATAAGAAACATACAAAGGTTTTGATTTCCATGTGGGCCAGGATGAGATTCTTTATTTTGATAGGTTTGACGAGTCTAATTTGACTAAGTTCAGAAGCTGTAGAGTTGTATAGCAAGAAGCATAAAAGATACCCTTGTTGTCCAATTTGATAATAACTATGTCTATGATCAAAGTTATCTCTATATGTGATGATAAATTGACTTTGGGACTAACTCAACTTCAAAAGTTAGCAGGAGGTGAGGATTGTCTAACACCATATAAGGAGACCAAGTCCCATATCCCACCACCGATTTGGGTCTAGCATCACCTCCCTCATGCACAGACCTTCCAATAGGAGCCTGGACAACATAGTATGGGGATCCAGTATCGGCAAACAAAAAACTGGGATGAGACTAACTCTAAATATCATGATAAAAATATGGATCTTCACCTAACTAAACCCCTAATGCTGGTTCATGAAGTACCCAAGAACCATATAAGGAAACCAAGTGTCCCATCCCATCACTGATATGGAACACAACAATAACAACCCCAATCTGCCAATTGGAGCATGAACAATATAATATAGGGACCCCATATCGGGCGAACCAAGAATCAGAATGGGTTTGACTTTAATACCATGATAAAAAATCAGATCTTGGGGCTAACTCAACTCAAAAGCTAGCTCATGAGGTGAGAATCTCTCAATACCATATAACGAGATCATATCCCCCATCCCACCATCAATATAGGACTCAACAATATGGAAAAGTGAACCTTTTGGCTAGCAGAGAAAGGGAAGTTTGCGAAATTCACAATCTTAAATGAATGCTTGAGATTTGCTGAAACATCACATTTTTGAATGCTTCGTACTGTATGTGATAAATTTAAGCTCATGTGTTCATTTTTTCACTTTCTGTTGAGGTATTTTGACATTTCATTAAAATTGTTGCCTTTTTGTAGGTCAGAGGGTCAATCCCATTACTATGGAATCAGATTGTTGATTTGACATATAAGCCCAAGTTTGAGATAGTGAGAAGTATAGAAGCAGTTGAGTAGCACTCTCTGCCTCTTTTAGATTCTCAATTCATTAACACACTAGATGTGCCTTTCACTCTTAATGACTCTATTGTGTAACGTTCTGCAGCCTAGAGTTGTTGAGCGGCATTACTTGGATCTGAGAAAAAAATACGGAAATGTTCTCTCAATTGATCTCGTCAATAAGGTATAGAATTTCAATAACTTCTTGGTTATCCAGACTAGTTGATCTATTAGAAAACATTGCTGGATTCTCTTCTTTTTTTGTGCATGTGTAATGATAACACGGAGGCAGTCTCTTTGATTTTTTAATGTGATACATGTGAAAGACATTCTATGTATATTTGCATCGATATATCTAGACAATTTTATCCATTGTCTTCACTCTTTTATCCAAAACTCTTACCAGCATGGAGGAGAAGGACGCTTGAATGAAAAGTTTGCAAATGCAATGCAACATGTTGCTGCTGATGATGTGAAGTAGGTTTCTAATTATCTTTCTTGTGGTAAATCATATGAATCCTCAAGTACCACACTTCATTCTAATATCTTATGACTTGTGCAGATACTTGCACTTTGATTTTCACCACATATGTGGGCATGTTCGTTTTGAGCTCCTTTCTATCCTCTATGATCAAATTGAGGATTTTTTCATTAAAAATAGGTATGTCTCTTCTGAGCGTGTGTGCGCGCGTGTAAACACATGCGTGCGCACATATTTACTATCTCATATAGAGTTTCAGTTTCTTCAATCCCTTACTAGTCGTAAATAATGTGGGATTTCATGAAAATATTCTCTTAATTTTGAATCACATTTACCTGTGGAGGGATAATAGTGGAACTGGGAACTCAGCGGGCCCATTCTAGCCAGAAGTGATTAGGTCAGGTTTGGTCTGTAAATCGTGGAGGGTTTTGTGGGTTAACTGTAAAGAAATTTAACTGTTCTTTTTACTCTTTATTCTTTCTGGAAGGAGATACCAGTTAAACCTGGCTTACCAAGAACTAGTCAAGGAATCCAGTTTAAGTCATCATGTTGTGCAATTAAACTCGTTGTCACCCCTTTTATGTTACTCTGTCATAGAAGGAACTATTAGAAACAAATAAGTGAAACAGAATGTTTCATTTCATGTTATACATCTCTAAAGCAAAAGATTGTGCCAATACACCTGTATGCATGCAGAGTCGGCGGCAATATCAGCAAGGAGAGAGCTCTTTTTCTTATTTGGTTTGAAAATTGGGGAGAAACTGAAAAGCTGAACCAAATAGCAGACTGAGTCAGGAATTATTATGAGAAAGAGAGAGTGAGAGAGAGGTGGGACAAAATTAACAATTAATTGCATGGTGTTGTTTAGAGACTCTAAATTTGCATCCATCATAAAGTAATTATTTCTCTTTGGTTGTTTGTTTAGCGAGGAACATATATGCGTCCTCTACCACGTCTGTTTCTTTTAGTATCTAATTGTTGTTTCACCTGACCTTGATGTTAAATTTGGATTTCTTATTCTCATCGTATAGGTACTTTCTATTAAATGAGAAAGGTGAGAAAGTTGAACTGCAACTTGGAGTTTTGAGGACCAATTGCATTGACTGCTTAGACCGTACAAATGTAACTCAGGTACCTTCCCTCCCGTGGAAACATTACTAGTTGGTGCCTGATGTGGATACATAAAGACAAGTTTCATTTCTTGGTTCCGAGAGGAAAATACTGACATCACAACTGCTTGTGCATATTTTCCGATTAACTCTTAAGAATTATTGATTGTGGAAGGATACAACATAATGGTCACTTAGCTTTCTCTACATGCACTTTGGATGCCTATTTCAAGCTCCTTCACTAGCTTCAACATATTCAGTTGAAAATTTTTCTGTACATAGACGTGTTAACTAGAGATGATTTGCAAGTTCACAATCTGTACTGCCTTTCTTGTTCTAGGCAGGCTTCCAGAGAATGTCCTGATTGGGAGTGAATGTTATTTCCTAAAACTAGAAAGTTGTAGGACTCACTCTGGCTTAATATTTGACACCGTTTTCCTTAATTATTCATTTGCTGGTTGTGGGAACCGAGATCAGGACGGGGAAGGTTGATATGTTTGTGCCTTGGGACTTAAATCACTAGAGAAGCCTGCACCAACTAACATATTTGGATCCACTTTTTTTCAACTTCTCATCACACATTACAGATGCCCTAATCAATGATGTTTGTTTGCAGAGCATGCTAGGTCGGAAAATGCTTGAATTCCAACTGAGAAGGCTTGGTGCTTTCGATGCTGAAGAAACTATTAGCTCACACCCCAACCTTGACGAAAGCTTCAAACTCTGTGAGAAGTTTTTTGATATCTGTGTTAAAGCTTCAATGCTGGACGGACATTAAGCTTCTTTAGCTTGACCTGCTTATACTTTTACTTTAAAAACTATTTGCAGTATGGGCCAACCATGGGGATGATATAAGCATCCAGTATTCTGGTACTCCAGCTTTAAAGGGAGATTTCGTCAGGTAACAACTTTCTTGTTCTGCTAAAAGAAGACGGTATCATATTAAGGCAGCATTAATTATCCGGAACAGCTAGAATAGGGCCAAATATTAGCATATTAATAGATAATTTAGATGTGAAAAGTAAGTCTATATTCATATATCCATATGTGCAAGTCTAAAATATTTTCATATAAAAAGCATATATTAATATAAATACATATGTCAGTAGGATTCAGACCCTGGCAAAGTTCCCAAATCAACAAACATTAAATAACCATCATTGACATTGGTACTAGTTTTTGGCCTATTACATTCATTTCAAGAGTAAAAATTCTGGCATTGGATCTTTAAGTACCAACAACACAGTTCCATCGATAGTTTATCTCGAGATCATGCTGAATATAGCATACAACTTTGTAAGTTATAGTCAACAAATTGAAATTCGTTTATCAACAGATTTATTTTGTTGCTAAATGATTTAGATTCAAGTAACTGTGAGTTCTGTATATGACTCAGAGGGATCTCAAGTTGCATGGCTTCTGGACTTGAACGGTATCCATGCCTAATTAGGGTTATTCTTTTATAATCTATAATATGATTAAGACTTCTGTTTATCCTGCAAATTATTTCTGTTTTGAGACTAAAAAATTTAAAACATGTATTCTGGAGCACTAAGCTCCGAGATTTAACATTTATACGTGCACCTAGTTTTGTTCAGTATGCTTTAAACCTTGATATTATGACCTCAAGCTTTTTCTTTCACCGATCAATGTCACGACTATAATCTACATCGTGGTTTGATATGCAGATGTGGTCACAGAACACCCCAGGGGATTCTCGCTGACGGATGTAATGCCATAACAAGATACTACTTGAACAACTTTGTTGATGGTACTAAACAGGTGATGATGCTTCTTACCAGCAATTAGTTGTTACTCAGGTTTGTATGTCGTATCAAGTTGGTACATTCATTATGTGCTGGCACTTGCAACTTGGTTTGATACTAATCAGTCAGCTGAAATTTCGGAAAGCATTCTTTCAATAATACTAAGCTTCATCTATGCGAGCCATCTGCTAAGTATTAACTGAACCTGGTATCATGATTACTATCTCAGTTGTGCTGCCATTTTATTGGATTAATTTCTTATTGACTACTAGGAGATACTCTCATTAAGAATGTTCAATCTGTTATGTATACCAGTATCTAGTTTGGAATTGGCTGCAACGACTTTGAGCATCTATTCCAATTTGGACGCTGAATTTTGTATATGCTATTTTTTGTATCATGAAGGATGCAATTGATTTATTGCAAGGACAATATATTCCGGCTGTCTCTCGAGATATGAAACCATCATCCCAAAAAGGAGGCATTGAGACTAAAGCTGTGAGTCTTATAACTTATTCTGCTGTGATCATGCTTAACACATGCTCCTATTTATCAGATTTCTATGATTAGACCATATTGACATGCCAAACTTTTTACTTCACCAGTGTCCTATAAAGTAGTTTAGGTGAAGTTCATATTTCCTGTTCCTAACCATCTTCCTCTTTATGCTTGGTTTAAAGCTTGAATAACGGGACAAAAAACACGAGTTTACATGAAATTATTTGTAAATTTAGTAAAATAATATTATATAGATTAAAGAGTAAAATAATTATAAAATGATATTCTTTATGTAGCTTCAGAGGATTGACAAGTTAATCATTTTACTGACACAATGACTCGGTCCAAAGCGTATCTAAGTCTTGATTGAAGCCAAAACTAAATTGTGTTCCTTATCGGCTTGATTCTCATTTGTCTTTTTTTCCAATTAGCTAAATGGTGAAATTTTCTGTTTTCTGGGCTGGTTTAGCTGTTACATCATGGTATCTACTCTTCCAGCTATTTTGAGTGACAACCATTAATCAGGGCTTATACAATGTTTTGTTTACTTCTTTATATCTCATTTTCTTTTTCCTTTTTCATGAATATAGTCTAAATGTGCAGTATGAACTTTCATTACGATCCATTGCAATCAATGTCTACAGTTTCCTAATAAGTATCTTATGTGTTTACAGTCATTTCCTTTGGCATTGGCGCTGATATTTACTGGGTTGTTCTTTGCTATGTTGTCACTAAGGAATGGTAAGTCGGCATAATTTGAATGTTTTTATTATTGTGCTCTTCAATAACTATCTTTGAAGGTCAGTTAAAGAATCCAAATCCTCTTAATTCCTTTATTTTTTTAACAACAACAACAACAACAACGTACCCAGTGGAATCCCACAAGTGGGGTTTAGGGAGGGTAGAATGTACGCAGTCCTTACCACTACCTCATAGAGTGTAATTCCTTTATTTTTTAAAAAAGAAAACAGAAGAAGAAGAAAAAGGAACTATTGGGCTAATAGTTCTTCGATCATATTTTAATAGTCAGGTCAGTAATCTTTAAATGAACTTCATCATAATAAGGATTGAAGAAAAAAGCTCCACTAGGTGAAACTATAACAACATTTAGTGACAAATAATGTAATGCCCTCTAATGTGCATTGTCTTGATCATTTCTATCTTTTCCCAATGAGCCTTGTTAAATTCTGGAGGATGGAAAATCTAATCTTTCCTCTTTGCTTATTATGCTGATATATGACATGACTTTTTCATGATCTTTATGTCTCACGATGCTCTTAAAACTTACCCATGTTTCCTGTTTTGTTCTTTTCTTCTCAATCTATAGTTCGACATGATCTCCGGAGTCTGCTATATGCAATGGTTTGGGCAAGCATAAGTTTGGGCATAGCTGCATTTGTGAGAATCAATGGTCGAATGTTCTGTAACAGGCCTAGCCTACACTAATCAAGGCGTTGCTTTTGGGTTCAGAATGCTT
The DNA here is from genome assembly GCA_000787875.1 of Solanum virginianum. Lineage (NCBI taxonomy): Eukaryota > Viridiplantae > Streptophyta > Magnoliopsida > Solanales > Solanaceae > Solanum > Solanum virginianum. The sequence goes on from DF358624.1 coordinate 82,608, forward strand.
GGTAGTAGCTATGTTTGCTATAATTCCCAGATTTTTCATATGCTTTGTAAAAATTTTGGTTGTTGTCTGTTCTATTCATGTCTTTGAAAATTTTCTTTTTGATCATTCATTTGAAAGGTCCTAGTTACATGATTATCTGTATATTGACATGGTTATGAGTTGATATTTATAGAAACTGAATCTCAGCTTCGACATGATTTTGGTAACTGTTACTGTTACTCTCTAACTTGTCTGATCTCTTTGTTCTGTGATCCTTTCTTCTTGATGCATTATTCAAAATCCCCAAAGGAGGGCAAAGGATTGTGGTTTCAGTTAGTTCAGGAAATGTTATGTCATGTAGCCATCCAACTCAACATAGCTTTTCTCTTCCTTTTTATGTCGTCCACACCAGTTTGACCGCACTTTGACTATCCTATTGGGTATCTGCTACCTCCTGCCAAATGGGCATCAGAAAACTTTACTCACCAAAGCATATGGATAAGAAGAAATCACCTAATGTGGATCCAAATCCAGGTCTCTCATGATTTTGGCCCACTTTGGTGAGTATTCAAGGAAACATCGCTTCTACTAAATGAGGTATATAATTTGGTGAATTAGATCTTCTAGAATTTAAATCACAACATAGTGGCATCCAGATGAAGTATTTTTAGTGTAAACATTGGCTTGACCTGCTTCATCTGTTCCATAACTTATTCTGCTGTGATCATGCTTAACACATGCTCCTATTTATCAGATTTCTATGATTAGACCATATTGACATGCCAAACTTTTTACTTCACCAGTGTCCTATAAAGTAGTTTAGGTGAAGTTCATATTTCCTGTTCCTAACCATCTTCCTCTCAGTTACTAAGCATATGCTTTTAAAAGTCAGAGACACAAGTGTTAAGTGACAGCTTCTGAGATAAGCTGCAGAAATATGATAGTTGCAAAAAGATAGCTTTGTAGACTTAAAGTACATTACTTGGAATGGCATAGGGAGGCCAATAGAGGTGAAATTGGATCTTAAAAGTAACAGTGATCCCAGACAGATCCACAGGAGAAGATGTCACATAACCTTGAACAAACAGAAAATCACCAGTTCCTCCGACAACAGGATGGTTAGATGGCTTTGTATTGTGTGTGCCTCCCACAACTGATATTGAGCCTTTGTAGTGTTTCATCTTCAAAGTGATCTTAGCAACAGATATGCTCTGCAGTCCGTTCAACGATGATGTTATCGATGTTCCTTCAGCTATCCCAACTATCTTTGATTTTGAGTTGGGTTTTAGAGTTAAGGGATCTTGGAACACAAATAAGGTGCCAAAAGGGGTCGTGGTTTGGCTTATGGCTGGTCCTGCAACACCATTCACTATAAGATATGATGTTTTATTTATGGTCTCGTGTTGAAAGAGAGTAAAATGGATAGATTTGAGTTCGTGGTGGTGGTGGTGGTGGTGGTGGTGGTGGTGAGAACTTGAGCTAGCCTCACAAGATAAGAGGACGAAAAGAAGAAGATAAGGAAGAAAGGAAGAGTAGCAGACAGACAGAGCCATTGAAGTCTAACAAAGAAATATGGTTCTAATGAAGGTTTCAAATAGGTTGGGTCTCCTAAGAATGCAAAGGTTATTACAACTTTTTTTCATCACAGTAATGTGTGTGCCAGCTTTTACGCACCTCAACTATTTCATTGAGTGCCATCTTGATATCCCATCACCTATTTGTCGAATATGGAGTCACCATTGACTCTGAGTCTTTCCATAATGAGTCCTGCCGTCGCTTTACTTGAAGTTTCAAAGTCTCCAAGCAAGTCAACTGAGATGGACAGAGTCTCAAAGTATTTTCGTGAGTAGTAACTTTTAGGTAAAACGTTATTGTCATGAAGAAAATGTAGTCTCAAAAGTATTTTCCACCTTCACCACCATGGTACCTGATGATTGGATTACTAGTCATTTATCTTGACAATTCTGGCATGAAAGGACCAAATTCTATTTTAATATTAATATGATTAATTCCAAAAGAAAGAAATTTCTTGGTGTTAAAATACTGTATATATGACTTTAGAAAGAAATTCTAAACCTGAGATTCTAATGACAGAGCCATCAGGATAACCAAGTGCTATTTACTAACATTAGCCTATAAGGCTTAGCTGAAATTAAAAGAAAAAACTGTAATTAAAGGAACAGGCAGAGCTTACTCCATAATTTTGAAAGAATGACTGATCATCCTTAATACCAGAGTTGATAAATTTGGAGATATTCCCTTTGATATATAGAGGACATTAGCGACGTTGAATAATTTCAACTACTGATCTGAGGAAAAACACAGTAAAATACACGTAACGACTCATAATAGCAATGAATTTACAACTACTACTTTTGCTTCTCCAAATGAAGATACAGTTGCTGGAAGTTCAACACTGCCCCAACCAGCTGTCGTAAACCAATCTCAAAAAACAATACTTTTAGGGAATACAGTAGCAGTTTCAGTTTGTAGTCTGAAGGAAATTGCTAATGTGAGACACGCCTGAAGTTCAGATACCGCACTTTGACTATCCTATTGGGTATCTGCTACCTCCTGCCAAATGGGCATCAGAAAACTTTACTCACCAAAGCATATGGATAAGAAGAATCAGGATCAGATGCCAATCTCATGTATGTATGCTCTCAATATCTACCAGCTTTATGACATGATCTCGCTCCAATTTTTCTCCAATTATTTCTGCATTTTGATATTGGTTCGCGCTAAGTTCTTGGATTTCGCTCCATTTCTCTTGGCAGGATGCTTGAACGGAGTGCACAATCTTATCAGTAGAAGAGTAGGCCACACAGACTAGGAGATTGATCTTGGTGTTGTTGGCAGTCGCCTGCATCACCTTCTCAGCTGCAATTCTAACTTGCTTGTCAAGTTGAGGGGTCTAGGGACAAAAATAATAATTTGTGTCAAGTTCGAAGGTGTATTTAAGCTTGGTTTGCCAAGTTGGGTTTTTTTTAAGCCGATCAATAGTTTAGGAACAAAACTAATAATTCGTGAAAAGATTGAGCGTATTTTTAATACTTCTCTCTTTTATTTATTACTTATAATAATTTCCATAAAACTTTTAAATATTTGAATATTATTTTTAAAGGGATAAATTAATCATATATCAAATTGTCCTTTAAAATCTGCTGAAATTAACGAATTGACATATTTTGGATACGGAGGGAACCAGCATGATACATATACAAAGCTAGCCTATATAATTTAACAAGTAATTATATATAATCCTATTTCCTCGTAAGAAAAGCTCAAGTATTGAGAAGTCTCAATTGTCAAGATAGCTTTGTAGACTTAAAGTACATTACTTGGAATGGCATAGGGAGGCCAATAGAGGTGAAATTGGATCTTAAAAGTAACAGTGATCCCAGACAGATCCACAGGAGAAACCCAATAAATAATTGCAGAAGTAGACAACACCTTTAGTCCAACTCTCATGTCAAACCTCTACATTCCATCTTAGGCTGAAGAAAATAGAACACTGTGATATTACTCTTACAACAACAATGTATTTCGAACAAAACACTAACATTGGTATGTACGGACCGGAAATCCTTCAACTATATTATCGCTGCCATTGTTAGTGCAGGGCACATCCTACCCTCGCCCCACTTGTGCGATTACATTGGATTTGTTGTTGTTGTCATTTGTCAATGTAAGCTGTAATATCCGCCATCCGCCAGCTAAAATTAAAACATATCCAGTAGCATGAATGTTGGTGTCTAATCGTCGAGCTCTTGGGCAGCCTCCTCTTCCGATGAGGTTGATTTGGGAAAGAATTCTTCACCAGAATACAGCTCTTGAAATATCTGCACAAAATAGCACCAAAACACCAAATCAGGTAATGTCCGAGTATATACCCTTCTCCTACATCACTATAAGCCCTTGTGAAATGCATGTAAACAGGCAATGGCAGAGAGGGCACAAGACCGAAGAAGAAGAGAATGGCAGGAAAGGAAAATAGGGACCAACATAAAAGAGGTCCATTTAAGAAAAGAGGAATGCATGTTACCTTTTCTGTAGCACCCAGAAGATCATGGTAATACAGACTCCCGTCTGGCATGGGGGTACAAATGATGTTATCAAGTACATCCTGAAACTGATGGAGAAAACTTGGAAAAATCAGGACAACTATCACCAACTCAGGGACCATTTGGTAGCATGCCGGACGAACTGAGATTATTAGGTTCCGCGATAAATAATTAACTATTTTGGGGTTGTAAGGTCATCACAACCTGATATACTGGGTTTGCCGTTTGGTACAGTAGGCTTAGTCATGCTGTACCTTAACAGTAACCCAATCTTGCATTATACACTCGTGGATCAAATTATCCAAGAGTTAGTCTTCATGCGAAGCAAGTAATATATATGATGTATGAGAAACTAGATTTATTAACTACTCTACTTTCCATCACAAATTCATCTGAGTCCACCAATCTAACACTGATTATCCACAATTTTCAACCATGAAGTATATAATGTACAAAAGAAGAATCACAAAATGGATTAAAAAGTACAAAAAAGAGATTGTGCATAGTTAGCAAAATTTATATATTTCAGGACAGAGAGAGAAAAGTAACATGATATTTGAGGAACAGGAAAAGAATAATGAAGCGAAAACAAAAGAAACTGGAAGGAGCAAGAAATACAAGATAACTGAAAGGAAAGAGACAGGGATCAGCTGAATGGAGGAAACAAGAGGAGGAGATTGCAGACAGGAAAAGGTACATGTCAGCTTCATGGCTTTTTTTCTCTCTCAGGGGTTAGGGGTTGGGGGTTGTGGGGAGTTGTGGAGGTGGAGGGGAGGGGAGGGGAGATCAGCCCAGCGGCAGGGTAAAGCAATTTGCAGGAAAGAGGAGTCACCGGAAGTAGCAAGCTGTGCCTAGAAAGGCTCTGTGTAGAGGGAGATGGAGAGCGAGGAACAGAAATGAAGCAAACGTAATCACTAGCCCTATTTATAATTGGGGATCATTCTCACACTTATCCATGGGATGTAATCCCTGTATATACATAAATAAGCCTTTCTCTGAGATAAAATAATCAAACTGCTCCATTCTGACTTCCAATTTTACACAAAAGAAAGGATTCAAATGCTTCAAGAATGATTGATATCTCTGCCAATCAACTAATGAACAATGCGAAGTACTAATATACATGCAAGACATTCTGTACAATAAGTTGACAGCCTATATCTAAATGTGCAGAAGATCCTGAACAAAGAAAATTCATAACCCTGAAGGAAACAAAATTGACCGACTGCAGAGGCCCAAAAGTGAAATGCTCATGACAGCTGTTTCAGCGCTTTTACAAGCAAAAAGCACCATTAAAACCTTAGCTAAATGAAACAGGAACTAGGGGAAATTTTTATAGAAACAAAAATGAAAGAGCAACAATGTTGAGCAAACTAAACACAAAACAAGGTATAAAAGGGTATGGCAGATACCTTAGCAAGTTCTTGAGTATACAAGACACTCCAAAGTAAAGCAGGCTTTGCATCCCCTGTTTCACGTTGGTCCTCTGCAGAATAAAGTAAAGCAGGCTTCGCATCCCCTGTTTCACTTTGGTCCTCTGCAGAATCATTCTTCCCAGAACTTCCAGAAACAGGAACGTGAAACAGCACATTGATGGCTGCATGTAATAGCTTCTTACCCTGAACATCATCCTCACATATAGCTGAAAGATAAGTCAAAAACCTGAAAGAGAAAGCAACAGATCAATTGAGATAGGGTAAGTAGATACCCAAGGAATTAACCAAAAATTTGTAGCTCCATTAACTTAATAGTATCAACTAGACAATACTACTACTATATTTAGAGATATTCACAATCATACTATTGAAATTTGAAACCACATTCTATGGGTCTGTTTGGAAAGCCACCTGTTAATTGGAATTGGTGTAATTACAAGGGCAGTAATTACAAGTGTGTTGTTTGGTTGCACAAATGTAATTACAAGGTTATATTAAAATATTAAAACAAAAACTAATTATCTAAAATTAAAATTTATAATTTAGAAAAATAAGAATATTTATAAATAATATGAAATTAAGTATTTTAAGATATATGTTGTCTTTTAAAAATATATTAATTAGTAAACATATGATCCTAACTAATATTTAAAAAAAATTATCAATGTTTCTCAAATTAGTATATTTTAATTAAATTAATATTAAACTAAAAGTATAGTTCTTAATTAATATTATAAAAAAAATCATTTATATTATTCAAATTAGTATATTTTAATTAAATTAATCATAAAAACTAAAAGCACAAATTTTTATGAACATCATAAAATGCATGTTAGACAAAAATGTTGATATTATAAATGTTAGTAATATTAAAGAAAAGGAAAACGTAACATTATAACCTTATTCAACAATGAATTCTACTTTAGTTTAAAAGTTAGAATGCTAACGAAAAAATAAACTAGAATAAATAAAAATAATAATACAAAAAATTGCATGGAATCACATGAAGAAGTAAAAGTTGAGAATCAGAAGGAAATAAAATATAAATATATAAAAAAATATTTCTAAAAAATAGTACAATAATAAAAAGAAAAAAATCTAAAATAAATAGAAATAAAAAATAAATTAAAAAAAAAAAATGCAAATAAAAGGAAGAAAAGAATTTTAAAAAGTTTCATGTAATTACACCAATTCCTTACCCTCCTTTGGGAATTTAAGAGGGTAATTACACCCCTCCAATTACACCCAGTTCAAGTCTTGTCAAGGAATTACTTGGTCTATCAAACAGGTCAAAGAGTTTAACTACACCCAATTACACCAAATCTCAATTACATGATGGTTGGCTTTCCAAATAGGCTCTACGAGTTCCCAACACGGTTTTCAAAAGCTTAACATGGAATATTTGTTATAGCTAGTTGAACAAACTTGATAGATAATCTGTGGATAACTTAGGTCGAGTCATATAGACAACTTGTGTATAACAACTTAGCGTCTATTAATGTAATATTTTGACTTCTGAATAAAGGTAGTTAACTTGAGCGTTATTCTAAAAGTGAAAGGCAAAGGTAGTTAACGTGAGCAGAAAAGTGAAAGGCAGACTAAAGAGCACATCCAAAAAAGATAATGAATTCTGGATTGTAATATGTTAATAGGGATGAGTTAGAAAACCATACTGCATTAGAAAAGTGGCGAGTAAATAGAAATTAATTGGGTGAACTTACATTCCAGACGGGCAAACAGCTACATTGCTACTCAATTGAAGCACATGGATTGTTGTGACCTGCTCAGGGAAGAGAGCTGGGGGGAGTGGGGAAGTAGGGAGGGAGGGAAGAATTGATAAGGTAAGAAAATTCAAATATTTAAATCACTTCGGAGTCGTTTGGTATGGGGTATAAGGTATAATAATCTCAGGATAAAGTATAGAATTATTTTATCCTGCGTTTGGTTGGAGGTATTAGGTAGTCATGGGATTATTTATCTCACCATTTATACCTTAGTGATTGGACAAGTTATCCCATATACATGGTGGGATAAATTATCTCGGGATAACTTGTCCTTAACCAACTCCCAACCAAACGACCCCTTAAAACCAAAAAGTGGGTTAGGAAATATATCTTACATCTAGGAGGAAAAAATGCCAGACAATTGGCTACATCCAATTTCAAAGAGTGCTTTGAGATGCATATACTCCTCGCCAGCTTCTCAGTTGTATTTCGCGAGCCAAAATCACGAGCATCAGGGGAAGAATGAGGGGACGGTGATTGGATCACAAAAGAAGGAGCTAATATCAGCTTATGGCTGAATAATTCTTGTTCAGAAGCCAAGCAAACTCCCTTGTAACTCCCACTAGCCTGTGAGGTTATCAAAGCAACATGTCAACTCATGAACTTTATAAAAGTCTAGTTTTTTAAAACGAAAAAAAATTAATGAACTTTACAAAAAGTCTAGTTGCACTAAATAGAACAGTTGAAGTCTTATAGGAACAAGAAGAGCATCACTTTGAACCTTGTCCATAAGGAGAAAATTTACAGGCATCCGAAGAACCTGGGAAAAGTTGAATTTAAGATAGACAATTAGCCTCTGGGAAAATACTAATGATATCAACAGTTCAAAGAATTCTAGAAAATTAAATATCAATTTACGAGTATCGAAGAATGGACACCATAAAAAATGAATCAGATGTTTAGCACAACAAGAACTTTATTTTGCAAATTACCGGATACAACTAAACAACGAATGACGAAATCAACGCAGAATTTCTTTTACTCCAGAAGAAAGGGTAACAGAGGAGAAACCCAATCAAGATGACATCTAATTAACACGTGAAAAGCTGAGCTCATTCAGTCGTCAAAAAATCAAAGTTAAAACTCATTTAGCAATAGTCAAAATTAAAGAATAATTAAGTTTGCCTAAGCAGTAGTCCTTCAGGAGGTACACAACAGTGTGAATCCCCCCTGACTGCTTGAAAATGTGCAGCTTGCATTCTGAGGAATTAAAAAACAAAGCCAGCAACTAGCTGCAAAATTGTTCAATAGACTGTGTGGCTAGAACTGAGCTACCTAAGTTACACGCTGGGAGAGCTGATACATCATCCAACTACAAATTTAAGACCTTTAGTAGTGCTCTGCGGTCCTATGTTATGCGCCTCTTTCACTTCCTTATGACGGATTCTCACAAAACACGAGCTCCTCTCTATTTTGAGGATGATGGCAGATTGGTGAGAAACCAAAACGAGAAATGACCACAAACATAACACATATTTGAAATTTTATACTCAACCATAAATTAAAAACACGAGGGGAAAAGGGAAAAGAATCTCATCGGAACCAAAATGCAAAACTAAGTGATAATACACTGAAGTATACAAGCAAAAAGATGTTAGAAGACGTACATAAATGCATCCTTTGACTGCAGCACGACGACAAAAGGCCTGTGGAAGTTCCCCTTGACCATAGATGGGATAAATCATAGCACCAGGTGCATTAGGGAACCTGAAGTTTGCGAAAAATGAGAATACTATAAGAATTTGATTCATGAGAGAAAGCTTAAGATCAGGAAATGTCAAGGCATATAAAGAAACTTTCCATCTCAGTGGATCAATAATTATGATTAATTAGTCTCAAGATCGAATCTCATTCTCTTTTTCTGACAGTTCCACAAAATGTTTAACGAGTCTCGAGGATTTGCCATGTCAAGAAGACGAACCCAACTATACATAGAGCTCTCCAGGTTGACTTTTGATCTCTCAGTTAACCATCTTACTACAAGATCAAGGTTTTGACTTGGCATAAATACTCGGGGAAAATTGACAGACATGAAAACACAAATGATGGGTATTCCAAGGTTAGACCTGTTTCGTCTACTCATGCAAGCATACCCTAAGTATGCATCCTATTGAACTTATTTTTTTGACATACAAACGATGCAAATGGACAATAAAATAGATTAGCCTAATACTATTATTTTCAGGATTTCCATAACTAGGAGCATGAATCTCACTTGTGGACAAAAGGGAAGCTAACAGAAAGTAACTGGAAGAGGTTTCACGATTAGTACACAACCATTTGTGTACAAATTGACAAGTTACATTCAGAATTAATACACTACTGCTTTATGCATAATGAAAAGACGGAAGAGGTACTTCCATGATTTCTACATGACTGTTTTAAGTACAAAGGAAGGGTGATGGTAACCTGCCAACAGATGAGTGATAAAGGGCCAATCGATCAATACCCTCTTTTGTCTTAAGAACACTTTTGCTAGCATCTCCATTCTCTTGATCATAATCTGCCATTGCTATTGCATATAGAACAATCCTAAAAAAATCACTAATAAGTCAGATGAATTAGCTAGAGCCTAACATATAGTAAAAAATTATTCCAAGTGACATACTAAATTATGGACAGACAACTGTAAACAGTTAATAACTGTAAACCACTCCAATTCTGAATACACAATCATAAACAGTTATAATTCATAAACCATTTGCATTTGTTGAAAGCAATGATTCGTAGACCATTACAACATTAAGGGAATACAAATTTCATTAATAAAATAATCTAATACTATATGGTTTTTTATGTTAGAGAATTCTAACAAGCTTAAACTTACACATCAATTTATTTATTTTTTATAAATTACACCGCAATGATAAGGTCCATGTCTACAGCATGGGAGAGACGTACTAGTAATTTCTCAACAATCAAAAAAAAAAAGATGCAGTAATTTGTCAGGAACTCCTTGCAATAGCAGGAACCATACTGCCACTACATTGTTGTCGTGGAAATCAGAAGTAACATCTAAAATGCACTAAACTACTTGGGCCTAAGAACAGAACAAGAAGTGATCATCTTCCATAAGTGGAAAACCAAAAGAACAGAACAAACAATTATCGTCCCAGTTGAAATTGTTTATAGTATATTATAAAATACTACAGAAGTAAATGCTCTACTTTTGGCAAGCTTCCATTCAATCTAATGAAAAGCTTCCTAGTTCCTACTAAATTTTTCATTAAGGATTCCTACTTTACTAGGCTGAGACATCACAATCATACAGGAATCGCACAATCAACTACAGCTAAATGTTCCTACTGTTTATGGAATGGAACGAGCATAGAACATAAATAAACGGCAACAAAAGCAAAAACGAATAGCAGAAAACAGGAAACTGTGACTAACAGAGAGAGAAAGGCTATTCGATCTGTACGATTTTAGCTTTGGAGAGAGCCCGGTTTTGCTTAAAAACTCCACAAACGGACTCACTAAATCCTGCTCTGAGATGCTCTTACTTTCGTTACTGTCTCCACCATCAGCAGAAGCTGCAGCTTCAAGATGCCCTTGTATCACCTTGAAGAATCTCATCAACTGATTCTTCTCCGTAAAGCTTAGTTTCCGGTCCTTGAATATTGCGCTACGCGAATCAGGTACATTTTCCAAATTTCCCTCTCCGTCACTGATAAAACTCCCATCTATGCTCTTGAACTCCATGTACTGATTCACCTCAGACTTCAAGATTAGATCAATCATAGCATCTGCACACAGCAAAACCCTGGGCCCACTCAAATCAACGTTGAACTTTCGAGATTGTTCCAAGGGTTCCGAGGAGTAAGAGGTGATTTCAACGGATGAGTAGAGCGGCCGGGTAGTAAGAGGGACCCGAGTAAAACCGGAATCCATGTCGGATTGGGGAATTGGGAGATTTGAGGAGGATTGAGATGAATGGGATTCGATGTATGAAGCAAATTCCTGCAGTGGAAGCGATGCATAGTGGCTACCGTATGAGGGGTTAGGATCGAGGTGAAGGACTGATTTCCCGGCGGCGGAGGCAGCGGCGGCGAGTATGGCCTCCGGCAGGCCGGTGCCGACCACTATAAGGTCGAAGTTGGATGGTTCAATAGGAGGGTACGACGTAATTTCATCCATCAGCACTGCTTCGTCGAAACGTCACGAGCAGTAAATCCAGCGACAGCATATTCTTAGACGCAAAGTCCTTCTATAAATAGGCGATCCATTCATTCGTATGTCGTCTTATTATAAATAAATAATCTTTAATATATATTATTTTATAAAATCAATGCATAAATTATATTTTTCTTCCTATCTTATTCTTAATAGCTAATAAGCTTTAAAAAGATATATTTAACCAATTATAAGAACTAAAAAAGTAATTAATATATATATTAAATAAGGGCAAAAAAGTAAAATCATTTTTTTCTTAAGAAAAGTCCCATCACAAAAAGTAACATATAAAAGAGACCAAAGAAAATACTATATAGTAATACTCTACTGCATAAATATACGCTTTGATTTGATATAAGCTAGTATTTATATCGTTTAATTTTCAGTGCGCAAATATAGATATCTAAATTTGTGTGAAATTAAATAGACAAGTACACATATCTTACTTGGCATAACGTTACATAGGATGTGAATTACCACATAGATTAAAAAGTAAGACATAAATATTTACTTGTTTAACTTTATATAAATTCAAGTGTGTATTTATGCATATCCTAAATTAAAGGGCAAGATGTGAAATGAAACAAAATTACAAAAACATATTTATGTATTGTGCCTGAAATCAAATGATTTCCAATTCAACCAAAAAAAAACAGGCATTTTGTTTGATATTAATTATTAAACCAAAAACCTATATATATAAAATAGGGAAAAAGTAAGTTTTTATGCCCCTTTGGAATAAACAATTCATATTCATATATCTCTTTGCATTTTATGCCTTCATACTACTAAAATTTACATGTCGATGTCAACATCCACCTTATATAATATACCAATAGGGTATACATATATCAACAGGGTACCACAGAGGATTAAACTCAGTCTTATATGATGTCGATATAGTATCAATATATGGATAAAGTATCACAAAGAATATATTTTCTACTAATTTAGATTTTAATAAATAAGTTTGTAACTTTAATAATTTTCTCTTGATTATTTTATTTATTTAAAAAAAATTCAAAATTATATAATACCAATAGAGTATATACTGATGGATGATATAAATATAATGACAGAGTATCACAGCGAATATATTTTCTACTAATTTTAGAGTTTAATATTTTTTATTTATTTCTTCAAAAAAAATATAATCTTATGTCACGACCCAACCTATGGGCCATGACTGACACCCGTTTGGGCGTCCAGATCATACAAACAAAACAGATTCCGAAAGAAATTACTATTCATTTTTAAAAAAATTTCAACAAAATTTCCTCTGTTTTATTGACTAGCCACCTGAAAAAGAAAATGCCAGCGAACAGGGGGTCAATATAAAAGACGTACTGGGTATGTAAAGCAGGATGTACATGTAAATACCAGAATAACAAACGGAGCATAGGCATAGAATGTACATGTAGTCCTCAGAATATCAAACTGAACATAGACATAAAGTTTACATATGATTATCAGAATAGCATACTGAACATGGATGTAGGATAATATGTTCATGTAAACGTACCTTAGGGTTTCAGCTTAATTTCAGAGAGTCAAGAAAGGCTTGCAAAGTTTGTAATATATCAAATTAATGTCAAACGGACCGAAAATGATAGCGACCTCCAAACACGCGCCATACCACAGCATCACACCGGATA